>JBBWWR010000170.1:0-163737 GCA_039583875.1 Platanthera guangdongensis | reverse complement strand
GAAAGAATTAAAACTAACATGTACTGATGGACCGGATTGAAATATCATGTCTTTCGAAGAAAACGATGCGGCGCGGTTTTGTCGATTTTGCACCGCCACAAAATAGGCAACTACAAACTAGTTTTTTGCAACCAACAAGACACTCTACAACCACAACCATTTAGTACGGTTTAAAATAGGCGTTGTTTAAAAATTAGTGCGGTATAGTGCAATTTTTGTGATTTTGTGATTTCAATTTTTAACTTTCAGTGTCATTACTATTTACACAAAAAAGTATCTCACATGTAATAATGCAAAATTCTTACGCTTGTGCCCCGAACTTCGAAGTCTTTGCAAAAAACCTGAACAGATTTACATTTTCTCTCCAGTTTTTTATTTTTGACCTCCCCAATTCATTTCGCCAAATTTAGTTTTGGTTTTACTTGTAACAGATTGGAACCGGACCGAACCGCATAGAACCGGACCGAACCGCATAGAACCGGACCGAACCGTTAGTGACTGGTTTGATTTTAGTTCTTGTTGAACCAAAACCGGAAACGTTGACATGACGGTTCTAAAAATTATTCTGGAACCAGAACCAGAACCGGTTAAAACAAATAAGATTTTGGTTCTAATTTAAAGAACTGTTACCTTGGCGGTTCGGTTCGCGGTTTTAGCAGGACCGGAACCTAACCGGAACCGGGACAGCTCTAGGGAAGATACATCCATGACCGACTCATCTTAGGCTCACTTGTAGATGAATTCATGCAAGAAGAAGATGATATTTCTCTTCAGCTTCTCTTCAACGAGGAGATGGAGACATCAGAAATATTCTCCACCAACTCTACTGTTCCCACTCTTATTACTAATACGACTACAGAGATGGAAGCTTCAAAAACTAAATCTGCACCACCTGGACCTCTTTGAATCATCAACATTCCCAATTTCCAGCTCCATTTCAGGTTCTCTTAGCAATGACGAACGTAACCGACAATCTGGAGATCGAGACTAGGGAAGATACATCCATGATCGATCAGGTTCTCTTAGCAATGACGAACGTAACCGACAATCTGGAGATCGAGACTAGGGAAGATACATCCATGACAGACTCATCTTAGGGCGCACTTGTAGATGAAATCATGCAAGAAGAAGATGATATTTCTCTTCAGCTTATCTTTAACGAGGAGATAGAGACGACATCAGAAATATTCTCCACCAACTCTGCTGCTCCCACTCTCATTCCTAATACGACTACAGAGATGGAAGCTTCTAAAACTAAATCTGCACCACCTGGACCTCTTCGAAATTTTTGGATAGCATGGGAATTAAAATGTAATAAATAAATAATATAATAAGCAGTGTTTTGATTTCTTCGAAGCTCAAGAATTTTTCTACATTTTTTGATAATGATAGATCACATATATAATTGCATATTTCACGCTATCATAGCGTATATCAACCAAAAAGTGGCGAACAATCTTCCAGCAAAAGTCTTAAAAGATATATCCTCATATCCAACCAAGGTAATACTCTTAATCTACAGGTACAGTAAATCTCCAAACTCTTTAAAATATAAATTATCGGTGAAATATATCCTCACACCCACTAACACAAAAGTAAAGAGTACCCTCAAAGACGATGAGCCTAAGACGAATCCTCAAGGAATCAAGAAAATCGAAGACGACTGAGGAAATGAAGAAGTTAAGGGTAGTTACCCCCAAAAGGACAATAATGGAAAGACAATGTTTAGCTTTTGGGCTGAGTGGGACAATGTCATCATATCCCACGATGGTGAACGAGACGACTTGAAAGTACATAGCAAATATGAAAGTATGTTTACGAGGGATAGAGTTTTTTTTCTCGTCAAAAAACAATCTCTTAAAATTATCATGACGAAATACTCAGGTAAGTAAAACTATGAGCAAGAAAACTAGGTAGAAATAGACTAAAAAACCTAAGTATTAAAAGAGCAACAGTTTGAAAATATGACCCTAGTTATGTGGATGATCTGCATTCCAACTAGAGATGGGGGTGAATAAACACATGTATTTAAGCAAGAGTGTATAAATATAATCGTTAGGGGGGTTACGGGGGTAGAGGTGGAATGTTTTGCTCTGTAGTAGTATTATTTTCTGGAAACTCAACAAAGACTTGCATGTTTTGTCATGTAGCAGCAGCAGTACCATCTTGTAGTGTATTGTCAACAGGGAGTTGCATGTTTTGCCCATTATTAGCATCCCTTAGATTCTGAACATAAAGTTGTTTGTTTTGCCCTATAACATCTTTTGGAATTTCAACATAGGTTGTAGTAATAGGAATTGGTGCATGGTCAACATTGGGGAGCCCGAATTTCAGTTCAGCAGCGGCAGTTTTTTGGTCACCACTAGATCCGATTTGCAGGGGTGTTGAGGATTTAGTTGTAGAAGCTTCGGCCACTGTAGTTGTTTTGGGAATGGGAGTGAGAGCAGCAGAGTCGGTGGAGAAAATTATTGTCATCTCTACCTCCTGGTTGAAGACAAGCTGAAGAGAAACACGTTTTGGGTCTTGCAAAAATTCACCTGCAAGTGCGTTGTGGGATGAGCCGGTCGTGGAGGTATCTTTTCTAGTCTTTGTCTCCATGTTGCCGGCTACATTCTCCATTGGCAAAGAGAACCCTACATGAAGCTGAAAAACGGGAATACAGAGGATTGAGCAAGCTACTCGGAATGCAAAGGCGCGGTAAAATGATTAATAAATAATGATTATTTTTCTGTCTTTGCCATTATTTATTAATCATTAGGATGCACAATAATTTAGCAAACTTAGGATTCGATTGGCACAGGTGTGACGTTCGTGAACGCGATGGTGGTCATGAACCATCGTTTGCGAACGCCCGACCTCCCCGAAAAAATTAGTACATTTCATAACAATCAGCGATGCATGCCAGAGACGGGATTGTAGCGGACTTGAGGGTGGAGCTCGAGATAAATATATCCTAGTAATATGTAAATACATACATAAATTCAATAATTTATAGAAAAAATTGTTATAAACTTTTGTAATAAAAAATAAAGAGTCCTCTTTGATTTTATTTGTGGAGAATTGAAATTAAATAATTTTATAAAAAACAGCTTGCTCATTGCTCAAGGCAGCCACCACTACCTGTACACACTTCTCACTTTTTCCCAACTACTTTTCTTCTTCCTCACGACATTCTTCGCACTCCTCTACCGGCGAGCTCGAACTCATTTTCCAGCCAAATTTCTCACGACCGGCATTTCGATTTTTTTGAGCTCTGCACTCGCATTTTTTTCATTTTACAGTGGCTCTGCATTCCGAGCAACTAGCTCGATCCTCTGGAATCCCGTTTTCCAGCACCATTTAAGATTCTTTTGGGCAATGGAAAATGTAGCAGGCAACATGGAGACACAGACTATAGAAGATACATCCGCGGTCAACTCATCGCACGACGCACTTGCGGGTGAATTCCTGCGAGAACCAGAACGTGTTTCTCTTCAACCAGGAGAAATATTCTCTCATTCCCAAAACAATTATAGTAGAGAAAGCTTCTACAGCTAAATCCTCATCACCTCCCGCCAACCGGATCTCGTGGAGACCAAAAAACTGCTTTTCTCACTCTCATTCCCAAAACGACTACAGGGGCGTAAGCTTGTACAGCATTATTCTCATCACCCTCGCCAACCGAATCTCGTGGAGAACAAAATCTGATGCTCACTTTCATTCCCCAAAGGACTATACTGGAGAAAGCTTCTACAACTAAATCCTCACTACCACCACCCCCCCCCCCCCCCCCCCGCTAAACGGATCTAGTGGAGACTAAAAAATTGCTGCTGCTGAAGTGAAATTCGGGATACTCAATGTTGATAACTCACCAATTCCTAGTACCACGACACAATCGTCATCCACATAACTCGGGTCATATTTGCAAACTGTTGCTCTTGAAATGCTTATGTTTTTAAATTTGTTTCTACCCATCTGACTTGCTCATAGTTTTACTTATTTGGGCATTTGTTCATGATAATTTTAAGAGATTGTATTTTGACGAGCAAAAAAACTATATCCCTCGAAAATACATTTTTATTTTTGCTAAGTACTTTCAAATCGTCTTGTTTACCACCGTGGGATATGGTGACATTGTCTGACTCACCCCAAAAGGTAAAATTGTCTCTTCCATCATTGTCCTTTTGAGGGTAACTGCACTTAACGTCGTCATTTCCACAGTCCTCTGATTTCTTTTAGTCCTTGATTATTCGTCTTACGTGCATCGTCTATGACATACTCTTTATTTTTGTATTAGGGAGTGTGGGGATATATTTCACCGAGAAATTATATTTTGAAGATTTACTGTACTTGTTGATTAAGACTATTACCTCGGTTGCATATGGAGATATATCTTTCAAGTCTTTTGCTGGAATATTGTTCGTCACTTTTTGGTTGATATTCGCTATTATAGCGTGGAATATGCAGTTACATATGTGATCTATCATTATCAAAAGGTGTAGAAGAAATCTTGAGCTTTAAAGAAATCAAAACACTACCCCATAGAATTACCTATCTGGGAAAAAACATGTAGATTTCTCGGTTCTCAAAATTTAAATATGCAGCTTATTAGTTTGTTTCTTTTAATTTCATGAACTTGAACATCATAAACACTATTGCAGGTGGAGAAGATATGCTGTCAGTTTTGCCAACAGAGAAGTTCAAAAAAGATCGCATTCAATCCTAAGTATGTTCTATCTTGTTTTGCTTTTTTATTTGGGATTTTACCAGTCATCCAAAAAACCGCAAAAACCGCCCGCACCTCAAAAATCGCACAGAATTTTAAACCGCACTTTGTAGTGTGGTACGGCGCACCGCAAATCTTAAAAACCGCAAACACCGCGCTGCACCGATTATTTGGGTACTTAAAATATTTATTACTTTGTGACATCACATTTTAATATGTTAATTCTTTTATAATCGCAAAAAGTATTACAACTCGTGGTTGATTAATTCTTTTATTCATCATCTAAACATTCTGTCAAATTTTCTCAAGTTTTTTTATAAGCACTTTCTCTTTAAGCTTTGCTTCTTTCTCAGACCTAAAATTTTTGTAGAATAGTTTCCATCGATGATAAATCCTGAATGAGAAGATGGAAGATAAAATCATTAGGAGACCATTCCTTCAATTTTTCAATCAACAGAGTTATTTTTGATAGATTCAACACTTTTTGAAGCCTCTGAGAAGATTTCATCAAATCATCATGTTGATTTTCATGAGCCGGCATCAATACCCCAAGCTGTTGAGGTTGATTTCAGTTCAGAAAAACTAAAATTATAGTTGTATTAAGCAAAAGAAAAAAAAACAAATCAGTACAAAACCTAATTAAGACGTCAACTTTAGAACTCTCAGAAGACAATGCATGCATCAGAGAGAGATCACCGCATTATTATGCTCAACAGTGGAGGCAATCATGATTTTTATCCATTATTTGGCTACCAAATTGCAGATAACATGAGAGTCGCAACCCTAATCCACATCAACCTAGGAGACGACAAACACTTTTCAGCCGGTGTACATTAATGAAATCTTATAATTTTGGTCAGCCCATACGCAATCACAACTAATTTAAACTTGTTCGTCCTATGTGTCATTGATATAACCTTGTGTCATTGATATAACCCTTAGAACCGCATGGCATCTGAAATTTGGAGAAATGAATGCTAACAGTACGCCTTACACGGTACGCTTAACACTTTACATGGTGATTTCTCCTTGGCGTGCAGTTACTCACACCACCATCCATTATAAAAAAAATTACAAATTACTATATTTTTTTACTCCACCGACTAGTGATTGTCCCAACACTTTCCATTTCCCCTCCACACCATGTTTCAAAATGTTCTAGATTGGTTCCCAATAATCAAATCTAAGACCACACCAATTTAGTCTCTCACAAAAAGAAGAGGTCAAGTGTTTTCTCTGAAATGCTTCGACTAACATCGTCCAAACAAGTTCAAGAACATTATCTAGCCGAATCCTCCTGTGGTGCTTTTGTATAGAATATTGTGCACTTGATCGGGACACCACAATGATCAAAAGAGCTACTAAACGAGTTACAAGGTGCCCACAGCTTCATTAAAGCCGACCATTGTTCCGGGCACCATTAGTTTTATGTCCAATAGGGATATTGCATATTTGTGCAAGTTTGCCTTTGTATTGTTTGATGATATTTTGGTTAACTATTTTTCCAGGCTATACCACTATTTGAGATCGGCTTTATGAACCTTAAAACAACAGTCAAAGGGGAACAGAAGTTTGACCTGTTATACATAAATAGTTAAATGTATATTCAACCCAACCATATGATATTTATCAAAGATAATTTACTCTTTAATTTTAAAGAATTATTTACCTTCATTAAAATTAACACAAACATTTAGCAGAAATATATAGGTAGAGTAGTAGGATTTATGATTGTGACTTTTAATTGATTGAGATAATCCTAATGTTAACCGAAGATATTTGGATAGTTATGTCGTTTGTTCTATTGTTGTAGATGTTTAGTTGCAATCATTTTTTGTTGCTTTTAATTTGTCTTAAAGTTACATCTAGAAAGCGCAATACAATTAAATCATTTATTAATCTTGTGTCGATTTTGTGCACCAAGAAAGCATAATATATATTACGCATGTCGTCGGCGGTGTGACGAGGATAGATGTAATACGACAGTGGAGTATGTAGACATTGACAAGTACATGTGTTTAAGGAAAACGTTTCCCTTTAACTATTTATGAAGAACATCGATAGCTTTTGCATGTGTAGGGGTGTATATATCGCTCTCAGTTTCTCTGGATAATTGAAATTCAAAGGGGTCGTGACAGTGTCATCTATTTGTTCTTCTTTAATTTTTTTCATTTCTTAGAATGTTTGCTACAACATCGACGTGTTAATTTATTACTAAATTAGACAACGCTTATGCTACTGATCTTCCAATGCTCTCTTTGGCTTCGTTTGGCGCAATGATGGCAGTTCTGAATGCGGTGGTCATGAACCATCGTTTGTGAATGCACGGCCTCACCTAAAAAAATTCATGCATTTTATGTTTGAAACTCGTTTATTTTCATGGTAGAAGTCATAATCTTTGGCCTGCCAAAGGTACATTCTATGATAATGATGTTTTTGATCAAACTCACCATAGCAAATAAGCCACAAAATTTGGTATCGGGCGCGAAAACGAGGAGCGTCGCTGGCGTCGTGAGGCAGAGATGAGACGGATCGGGCTAGTGCGGAATCGAAATGGATCGGTGCGGAACCGGAATGGATCGGTGCGGAATGCGGACTCTCAGCGTGTGGCTCGGGAGGGGGAATCAACAGCGACGAATATCTGGTGGCCTACGACGGGTGGACCGGCAGGTCGGACCAATTGATACTATTATGATTAATTCTCAGAAGGAATCCGGGAAGGGAAAAGGTTGGCGGGGGTTAGCGAGAAAGGAGGAAGAAAAGAGACGAAATTAGGGAACTAACAAATACCTTCATACATTCCAAGATGATTTAATTAATTCATACAAATTAATTTTAAGAAGGTCGATCAAGACGGCTTACATATGTGCGCTCCATAAATTATGATGAGGGGATCCACTTGAGCGAATGCGCCAACGACCACGACGACATCCATATGTGCGCTCCATAAATTATGACGAAGGGGGTCCGCTTGAGTGAATGTGCTCGCGACATGAAAATTACGATTAATTATATTATATTTAGATGTATTT
The DNA here is from genome assembly GCA_039583875.1 of Platanthera guangdongensis. Classification (NCBI taxonomy): domain Eukaryota; kingdom Viridiplantae; phylum Streptophyta; class Magnoliopsida; order Asparagales; family Orchidaceae; genus Platanthera; species Platanthera guangdongensis. The sequence continues at coordinate 156,000 of JBBWWR010000170.1, read as the reverse complement.
TTCTTATTATGAGAAGTATTATCTGATCTTCAGGATCAATGGTATTTTAAGCTCTCTTGGAGATAATGGATTTCATCCATATGATCTTTATTTTTTGTACATAGTAGTGAAAAAAATCTATATTTGAGGGTACTTTTTATATCATTTTTTTACAGTTTTCTACGAACAACAATCGGACCGGTGCAATTCCCAGCAGCTTGTTGAACAACCTGAACTTAACCTTTGGTAAATGACTGCAGTATGCATAACCTGTCTTCCATATTATTTTGATCAAATATTTACCAAAACTTTCCCTAGAAGTTTGCATACTTATAGGTAGCATTTGTACCCCTCTTACTTTTTAAATTATAAAAATATTTTCTAAACTTTACATTTCATAACATTAACCACCCTTGAAGACATTTTCATAACGTTAACCGCCCGAGAAGTTTTACATTTCATAACACACAGCCTCTGCCACCAAAACAAAACCAAGAAGAGCAGCCACTCCCACGTACGTGCTCTGTCGAACTCCTTTTTAACAACAACCCTTCTTCCCCTCGGCATTAGCTTTTGCACTCCTCTACGCATTTCAACAGCACTTTCATCCACTTTTCTCTTCTCTTCTGCATTCCCAGCTCCTCTGCATTCCCCGCTCCTCGTCGATTTCTCTTGGCAAGTGCGAACATCGCAACATGGAGATAGAAAAGAGAGCAGAGACATCCTCCTCCGACTCATCTCACGGTGCACCTGTAGAAGAATTCCTGCTAGTACAAGATGTCGTATCCGATTTGATCTCCCCGCTGCTAACCGCGTCACCCCCGTCACCGGGCATTCCTAGCCCTTTTTATCTTTGGCTTCTCTTCAACATGGAGATAGAGACGACATCGGAAACATCATCCTCTGACTCTATGACTCCTCTACCGGCGAGCTCGAACTCATTTTCCAGCCAAATTTCTCACGACCGGCATTTCCATTTTTTCGAGCTCTGCACTCGCATTTTTTCATTTTGCAGTGGCTCTGCATTCCGAGCAACTAGCTCGATCCTCTGTAATCCCGTTTTCCAGCACCATTTAGGATTCTCTTGGGCAATGGAAAATGTAGCAGGCAACATGGAGACAGAGACTATAGAAGATACATCCGCGGTCAACTCATCTCACGACGCACTTGTGGGTGAATTCCTGCGAGAACCAGAACGTGTTTCTCTTCAACCAGGAGAAATATTCTCTCATTCCCAAAACAATTATAGTAGAGAAAGCTTCTACAGCTAAATCCTCACCAGCCCCCGCCAACCGAATCTCGTGGAGACCAAAAAACTCATTTTCTCACTCTCATTCTCAAAATGACTACAGGGGCGTAAATACTGCTACTGCTACAGAGCAAAATATGCAACTCCCTATTGAGGTTCCATAAAATATTACTACTACAGGGCAAAACATGTCACTCTTACCCTTGCGACCCTCTAACAGTGATATTTATACACTCATCCTTAAATACATGTGTTTCTTCTTTTGTTTATTCACCCTCATCTCTAGTTGTAATGTAGATCAACCACATAACTCGGGTCATATTTGGAAACTGTTGCTCTTGAAATGCTTATGTTTTTAAATTTGTTTCTACCCATCTGACTTGCTCATAGTTTTACTTATTTGGGCATTTGTTCATGATAATTTTAAGAGATTGTATTTTGACAAGCAAAAAAACTATATCTCTCGAAAATACATTTTCATTTTTGCTAAGTACTTTCAAATCGTCTTGTTTACCACTGTGGGATATGGTGACATTGTCCGACTCACCCCAAAAGGTAAAATTGTCTCTTCCATCATTGTCTTTTTGAGGGTAACTGCACTTAACCTCTTCATTTCCACAGTCCTCTGATTTCTTTGTCCTTGATTATTCGTCTTACGTGCATCGTCTATGACATACTCTTTATTTTTGTATTAGGGAGTGTGGGGATATATTTCACCGAGAAATTACATTTTGAAGATTTACTGTACTTGTTGATTAAGACTATTAGCTCGGTTGGATATGGAGATATATCTTTCAAGTCTTTTGCTGGAATATTGTTCGTCACTTTTGGGTTGATATTCGCTATTATAGCGTGGAATATGCAGTTACATATGTGATCTATCATTATCAAAAGGTGTAGAAGAAATCTTGAGCTTTAAAGAAATCAAAACACTACCCCATAGAATTACCTATCTGGGAAAAAACATGTAGATTTCTCGGTTCTCAAAATTTAAATATGCAGCTTATTAGTCTGTTTCTTTTAACTTCATGAACTTGAACATCATAAACACTATTGCAGGTGGAGAAGATATGCTGTCAGTTTTGCCAACAGAGAAGTTCAAAAAAGATCGCATTCAATCCTAAGTATGTTCTATCTTGTTTTGCTTTTTTATTTGGGATTTTACCAGTCATCCAAAAAACCGCAAAAACCGCCCGCACCTCAAAAATCGCACAGAATTTTAAACCGCACTTTGTAGTGTGGTACGGCGCACCGCAAATCTTAAAAACCGCAAACACCGCGCTGCACCGATTATTTGGGTACTTAAAATATTTATTACTTTGTGACATCACATTTTAATATGTTAATTCTTTTATAATCGCAAAAAGTATTACAACTCGTGGTTGATTAATTCTTTTATTCATCATCTAAACATTCTGTCAAATTTTCTCAAGTTTTTTTATAAGCACTTTCTCTTTAAGCTTTGCTTCTTTCTCAGACCTAAAATTTTTGTAGAATAGTTTCCATCGATGATAAATCCTGAATGAGAAGATGGAAGATAAAATCATTAGGAGACCATTCCTTCAATTTTTAAATCAACAGAGTTATTTTTGATAGATTCAACACTTTTTGAAGCCTCTGAGAAGATTTCATCAAATCATCATGTTGATTTTCATGAGCCGGCATCAATACCCCAAGCTGTTGAGGTTGATTTCAGTTCAGAAAAACTAAAATTATAGTTGTATTAAGCAAAAGAAAAAAAACAAATCAGTACAAAACCTAATTAAGACGTCAACTTTAGAACTCTCAGAAGACAATGCATGCATCAGAGAGAGATCACCGCATTATTATGCTCAACAGTGGAGGCAATCATGATTTTTATCCATTATTTGGCTACCAAATTGCAGATAACATGAGAGTCGCAACCCTAATCCACATCAACCTAGGAGACGACAAACACTTTTCAGCCGGTGTACATTAATGAAATCTTATAATTTTGGTCAGCCCATACGCAATCACAACTAATTTAAACTTGTTCGTCCTATGTGTCATTGATATAACCTTGTGTCATTGATATAACCCTTAGAACCGCATGGCACCTGAAATTTGGAGAAATGAATGCTAACAGTACGCCTTACACGGTATGCTTAACACTTTACATGGTGATTTCTCCTTGGCGTGCAGTTACTCACACCACCATCCATTATAAAAAAAAATTACAAATTACTATATTTTTTTACTCCACCGACTAGTGATTGTCCCAACACTTTCCATTTCCCCTCCACACCATGTTTCAAAATGTTCTAGATTGGTTCCCAATAATCAAATCTAAGACCACACCAATTTAGTCTCTCACAAAAAGAAGAGGTCAAGTGTTTTCTCTGAAATGCTTCGACTAACATCGTCCAAACAAGTTCAAGAACATTATCTAGCCGAATCCTCCTGTGGTGCTTTTGTATAGAATATTGTGCACTTGATCGGGACACCACAATGATCAAAAGAGCTACTAAACGAGTTACAAGGTGCCCACAGCTTCATTAAAGCCGACCATTGTTCCGGGCACCATTAGTTTTATGTCCAATGGGGATATTGCATATTTGTGCAAGTTTGCCTTTGTATTGTTTGATGATATTTTGGTTAACTATTTTTCCAGGCTATACCACTATTTGAGATCGGATTTATGAACCTTAAAACAACAGTCAAAGGGGAACAGAAGTTTGACCGGTTATACATAAATAGTTAAATGTATATTCAACCCAACCATATGATATTTATCAAAGATAATTTACTCTTTAATTTTAAAGAATTATTTACCTTCATTAAAATTAACACAAACATTTAGCAGAAATATATATGTAGAGTAGTAGGATTTATGATTGTGACTTTTAATTGATTGAGATAATCCTAATGTTGACCGAAGATATTTGGATAGTTATGTCGTTTGTTCTATTGTTGTAGATGTTTAGTTGCAATCATTTTTTGTTGCTTTTAATTTGTCTTAAAGTTACATCTAGAAAGCGCAATACAATTAAATCATTTATTAATCTTGTGTCGATTTTGTGCACCAAGAAAGCATAATATATATTACGCATGCCGTCGGCGGTGTGACGAGGATAGATGTAATACGACAGTGGAGTATGTAGACATTGACAAGTACATGTGTTTAAGGAAAACGTTTCCCTTTAACTATTTATGAAGAACATCGATAGCTTTTGCATGTGTAGGGGTGTATATATCGCTCTCAGTTTCTCTGGATAATTGAAATTCAAAGGGGTCGTGACAGTGTCATCTATTTGTTCTTCTTTAATTTTTTTCATTTCTTAGAATGTTTGCTACAACCTCGACGTGTTAATTTATTACTAAATTAGACAAATCTTATGCTACTGATCTTCCAATGCTCTCTTTGGCTTCATTTGGCGCAATGATGGCAGTTCTGAATGCAGTGGTCATGAACCATCGTTTGTGAATGCACGGCCTCACCTAAAAAAATTCATGCATTTTATGTTTGAAACTGGTTTATTTTCATGGTAGAAGTCATAATCTTTGGCCTGCCAAAGGTACATTCTATGATAATGGTGTTTTTGATCAAACTCACCATAGCAAATAAGCCACAAAATTTGGTATCGGGCGCGAAAACGAGGAGCGTCGCTGGCGTCGTGAGGCAGAGATGAGACGGATCGGGCTAGTGCGGAATCGAAATGGATCGGTGCGGAACCGGAATGGATCGGTGCGGAATGCGGACTCTCAGCGTGTGGCTCGGGAGGGGGAATCAACAGCGACGAATATCTGGTGGCCTACGACGGGTGGACCGGCATGTCGGACCAATTGATACTATTACGATTAATTCTCAGAAGGAATCCGGGAAGGGAAAAGGTTGGCGGGGGTTAGCGAGAAAGGAGGAAGAAAAGAGACGAAATTAGGGAACTAACAAATACCTTCATACATTCCAAGATGATTTAATTAATTCATACAAATTAATTTTAAGAAGGTCGATCAAGACGGCTTACATATGTGCGCTCCATAAATTATGATGAGGGGATCCACTTGAGCGAATGCGCCAACGACCACGACGACATCCATATGCGCGCTCCATAAATTATGACGAAGGGGGTCCGCTTGAGTGAATGTGCTCGCGACATGAAAATTACGATTAATTATATTATATTTAGATGTATTTTTCTTATTATGAGAAGTATTATCTGATCTTCAGGATCAATGGTATTTTAAGCTCTCTTGGAGATAATGGATTTCATCCATATGATCTTTATTTTTTGTACATAGTAGTGAAAAAAATCTATATTTGAGGGTGCTTTTTATATCATTTTTTTACAGTTTTCTACGAACAACAATCGGACCGGTGCAATTCCCAGCAGCTTGTTGAACAACCTGAACTTAACCTTTGGTAAATGACTGCAGTATGCATAACCTGTCTTCCATATTATTTTGATCAAATATTTACCAAAACTTTCCCTAGAAGTTTGCATACTTATAGGTAGCATTTGTACCCCTCTTACTTTTCAAATTATAAAAATATTTTCTAAACTTTACATTTCATAACATTAACCACCCTTGAAGACATTTTCATAACGTTAACCGCCCGAGAAGTTTTACATTTCATAACACACAGCCTCTGCCACCAAAACAAAACCAAGAAGAGCAGCCACTCCCACGTACGTGCTCTATCGAACTCCTTTTTAACAACAACCCTTCTTCCCCTCGGCATTAGCTTTTGCACTCCTCTACGCATTTCAACAGCACTTTCATCCACTTTTCTCTTCTCTTCTGCATTCCCCGCTCCTCGTCGATTTCTCTTGGCAAGTGCGAACATCGCAACATGGAGATAGAAAAGAGAGCAGAGACATCCTCCTCCGACTCATCTCACGGTGCACCTGTAGAAGAATTCCTGCTAGTACAAGATGTCGTATCCGATTTGATCTCCCCGCTGCTAACCGCGTCACCCCCGTCACCGGGCATTCCTAGCCCTTTTTATCTTCGGCTTCTCTTCAACATGGAGATAGAGACGACATCGGAAACATCATCCTCTGACTCTGCCACTCCCAGTACGACAACAGAGACAGCGACTTCTACTACTACACCAGCGCCACCCGGCCCTTATAGAGATTCAACAACTTACAACTGCTACAGGTTAATCCTCGCCACCCGCGCCGCCCGTCCTTAATGGGGTCCCAGCAACTTCTACTGCAACAGAGCAATCCTCGCCACCCCACGATAGCAATCCAGTAGCTTCTACTACTACAGGACAATCTCGACCACCCGCGTCACCAGGCCTTCCTGGAGATCCAGTAGCTCGCAATCCTCGCCACCCCATGATGGTGATCCAACAACTTTTATTGCTACAGTGCAATCGTCACCACCCCATGATGACAATCTAGTAGCTCGTACTCTATGTTATCAAAAGCACAAGACGTACTGAGGCGCAAATGGGTCATGATGCCTAAGCGCAAGGTGCAGGCGCGCGCCTGAGGCACGTGAGGTGAAAAAATGGGGAATAAAAAAATTGAGCAAATTGGGCGCCCAATTCACTAAAATTGAGTGGATTGGGCACCAATTCAATGTAATTGAGTGAATTGAGTGTCCAATTCACTATAATTGAGCAAATTCGGCGCCCAATTCACTGAAATTATTTTACAGCGAACTAGAAGCGTGGTACACTGTTTTAGAGTGAACTGGGCTTCCATGAGCACTAACTTTATGTTGCATACATGGGCAGTTGGGCACTAACTGATCAAATTTGAATGAGCATTCTCTACCTATTGATCAAAAATAAGTAAACAAAATAGGCACATGATAACAATTCCTAATATAGTTGGCATTAGCAGGTCCCAGGTAGTGATCAACATTAGCATATAGCAATGGAATTAACATCAGCATATAGCAATGGAATTAACATTAGCATATAGCAATGGAATCAATATTATCAATGGAATCAACATTAGCAATGGAATCAACATTAGCAATGGAATCAACATTAGCAATGGAATCAACATTAGCAATGGAATCAACATTAGCAATGGAATCAACATTAGCAATGGAATCAACATTAACATGTTTTAGATTTAACCATACATTCTAAGAATAATTGTGAGGCATAAAAATAAGAAGTGAAAATAAGAAGTGAAAACTATAGCCCTCATTATCTAAAATAAGAAGTGAAAATATTGAAAGACGAAAAGATAAATGAGTTAATTCCTCGAACTAACTACAAAGTCAAAAATAGTTCATAAGGTACATAACTTCCCCGGTTTATTTTATGACACCATAAAAATGTATGAAAGTAGCTAATCCTTAGAACATAAATGGCAAATGATGATTGTGAGCTTAAAGCAACATTGTAGCTCAGAGCACAAGTAATATTTACGTACAAATCTAGCTGTAAAACTTATATAAGCCAGTATTCTAAAAGACCTCCAATTTTTCAAAAATGAGATTTATCTAGAATTGATAGCAATGGAAAATGTTAAGAGAATCAAATATTAGCATTGCCATGTATATACAATCTATTAATCTTGAATATGCAGCTTAGGTAATGATTTTGTGGCAATTCAGAGAATAAAAGAATTGTTGAATGATAAAAAATGCTAAAGTAATTGAAATTCAGTGTTCCATACCAAATAACAAGGTTTAGTAGAGAACATACACATGTATGCATATATATACAAACAGTAGTAGTGCGGCACGGGGCCAAACGCACGTGCACCGCCAAGCTTTTTGAATCTTGCAAATACTTGAAGCAAAAAAGAGTAAAATTGTAATAATGAAAGCAAAAAAGAGTAAAATTGTAATAATGAATGTTCCACAGAAGACTCATCTACCTTGTAGATAGTATGTATATATATTTATATAAATATATATAGACACACATACAAGATGAAATTAAATACCTTGCGTCCACTGAGGTTTAGATCATATATATACTTGTAGTGCTTCACTAGGTATTTTATACTCAAGTCTGACACCCTGAATCCAATAAGACTACGATTTGTATCATTTTTTTAATAATAGATAGCACTAATAGGCCTACCAAATTAAAATTTGGAAGCAGATAAATATACATGACATTCCAATAGATAGAAAATATCCTAAGTTTAGGACGAGCATGGAAAAGAACCAATGGAAAAGAAGCATGGAAAAGAATTAGATGATAGCAAGAAACCTGCATCGGGGGTGAGATTTCGAACTGAAGAGGAAATCCAGGCTCAAAATCAGACTATAAATCCCCAAGCGCGCCTAATGTGCGCCAAGAATGCATGTGAGGCGCATCTGAGGCACTCTGTCCGCCTTGGTAGAGCTCTGGCGCCGTGGGTTGCGCCCGACGCCTCAAGCGCGCACCTTGACAACATAGTTTGTACTACTACAAGGCAATCCCAGCCTTCATGGAGATACAACAGCTTCCACTGCTATAGGTCAATCCCCGCAACCCCATGTTGACAATAATCTAGCAGCTTCTACTACACGCAAATCCCCGCAATCCCTTGTCAGTAATAATCCAGCAGCTTCTACTACTACAGGGCAATCCTCGCCACGTCGTGATGACAATCCAGTAGCTGCTGCTACTACACCCACGCAACCCCTTGATGGTAATATTTACAAACTCATCCATAAATACATGAGCTACCTCTTCTGTTTATTCTCCCTCCTATCTAGTTTGAATGCAAACCCACAAAACTCTAGGCTCCATTTTTACAAATTGTTCATCTTTAAATGCATGAGTTTTTTCTTCTATTTTTACCTAATTGTCTTTCTCATTATTTTATTTATTAGTGCATTTTCTCATGATCATTTTAAGGGATTGCATGTGGAAGAGAATAAACTATCCATCCCTCATAAAAAAAATTTCCCTTTTTCTATACACTTTCAAGTCGCCTCTATCACCGCCGTGAGATATGCTGATATTGTCCCACTCCACCCGATCGCTAAGCTTGACTCTTCCATCGTCCTAATTTTGGGGTATGTGTCTTTAACATCTTCATTTCCTCGATCGTCTCCAATATTTATGATTCCTTGAAGATCCATGTAAAGAACATCTTCGCGTAGTACTTGTTATTTTTTTTGTTAGGGGTGTGGCGATACACTTCACTGAGCATTTAAATTTTGTTGATTTACTATACCTACCTCATGCATTAAAAATGAGTTTGTAAATACCGAGCCGAGAATTATGTGAGTCTGCATTGAAATTAGGGATGGAGGAGCGTGGAGGTGTGGAGACGTCAAGAGAGGACTCGTCGGGTAAGACATTGACAGATGGTGTAGTTGGGTGAAAAATGAGTCAGATGTCTCTGATGTCTCGGTGGAGATCCCGTCAGATAAGATATTGAACAGACTGTGTACTGCAGTGGAAAATGAGTCGTTGGATGTCTCTGATGTCTCTTTGTCTAATATCTCCAAGTTGCGATGATGTGTCCTTGCGAAGAGAAGCCGAAGAGAAGAGCTGGGAATACTGAAGCATAGAATAATAATGAGAGTGTGTTCGAAGAGAAGAGAAGAGCTCGGAATGTTGAGGCGTAAAATAATAATGAGAGTGTGTTCGAAGAGAAGAGAAGAGCACGGAACGTTGAGGCATCGATTAAGGGGTGTTGGATCAAGTGGCCAACCTTAGAGGGGGGTGAATAAGGTTTGCAGATATAAACTTGAGATTAAAAATACTTCTGAAGCAAGAAGCAAACTTTTAGGGACTATCGTCAGACGATATCAACTGAATGCTTGTTCTTTGCTACCGAAGATGGCATGGGCATATGAAAAGGAAACAAATCAAAAGCTCTGCATTGAACACATAATTAAAGATCAAACAACTAAAAATGATTTCATTGAATATAAAAGTTAGTGTATACAAATTTTAATCTAGATCTCCATGATGTCGGAGATCGGAGGCGGTGGATCGAAAACTTTTGTGCTTTCTATACCGACCCTCCTCTTGGACCGGCTGGTTATCTACCTTCTTCCCAAGAAGATCGACGAGCCTACTAGATCTCACAAATCTAAACGTCCTCCCGGGACGATTTCCACAGATTCCTCACAGGAATATGACGACCTCCCAGGTCGATTCTCACAAACTCCCTGCAATAATCCGACAACCTCCCGAGTGAATTTCTCACAGACGGATTGCAAGAGAAAAATATAAGAAAAGGAAGAAAAATACATGAATCAAAGAAAATTGTGCTCCCTCAAAAATATATTTCTGTACTCTGGACGACAAGATAGCCTCCTCCGAATGCTTTAGGGTTCCTCCATGCCATCAGGAAAAGAAAAATTCTTTTATACCTCTTTAAACCGCTATTGTCAACGATAAAAATATCATTGGTGAATAGTCCATTTCTAATGCGCCTTTGCCAGCTATCCTGCACCCGGAAGAAAAGCTGGCAGCTCTTTCCAAAAACATCACCATTATCGTCGGCAATATATTTATATTGTCGGACGATAGTGAATTTCCTTTTGAATCTTCAGGCGTGTTTCATCTTTGAGTCTACGGATCGCTGACGTGACCACTTTTAGGCAATCGCCGGCGATAGTACTATCCTCCGCGATAGTGCTAAAATGCGTCGTTCCTGAAAACTTTACACATGTAAATCAGCACACTATACCCAAAGTATGTATGATCAAATACAGCTGGGATTTGATATTATCAAACCCGCAAGATGCAAAATGTGTTCCAAAAAACTCCCGATTTTGATAAAACTAAATCTCGGTAATGAGATATAAGTCACACAAAACAGGAAGTAATTTGATATGTTGTAAAAATTACAGTCAATTTAAAATGAACAGGTTTATATATCAAGATATCACTCACAATTATCATGGAAACATTATTAGTGTGATCATGCACGTGTGGTACAACTCCCCCTACATGTGTGCTCCCCTATCTATGTGCATGATACCCAAATAACTCTCCCTATAGATGATTTCCCTAAAGGACTAGCATAGGACTAACACATGAACAATCTAATCTTGTCGTTTGATATTATTAAAGGGGGTGAACATGATCGAAAGGTTTAAGAAAACAGAGAGATGCAGTTTATTAATCATGTAAAAAACACAAAAATAATCATGATAAAATAGGGGTGACCAACATAAATCAGAGAATGTAATATGTACGAGTCAAAGGGACGGAGGAATTAGAAAGACCACGAAAAAAATGGACAGTAGATAAAAAATCACTTGTTATATATAAGCAGAGCATCAGAGTTTGGACAAAGCATACGAAACTAAATACACGAGATTTGTCATGCAATGCTACGTGATTTATATAGTTAATGCAATGGGACATCATAAGTGTCATGAATAGCAATCGTGTGCACTAGTACAATCGTGCGATAGACATGTAGTGCAGTTTACGTCAAATTCATAATGCATGGAAGTGTTAGATGGAATAATGACAGGTGTACGTATAGCATCAAAAGAAAAGAGCATCAAGCAAAAATTAATTCAGGTGTACATGTTATATTTCAATAAATATATATGCTAACACATGAGTAATAAAATGATAAATCATGTCACAAATTCAATCTACATACAACCGAGATTAAAACCAGGGCACTAACTCATTTTTTTAGTTTTTGCACAAGATCGAAACGATTCATAAGACCAAGGTGCTCATCCTCACAATGCTCATTGAGGCTTATCAGGAGAATTGAGTAGTGCTTGGGGGGTATCCTTCTTAACTATATTGAATAGCATATTTAATTTTTTCCTCATTTTTCACTATCAATTGTATAAATTTATTTTTATATACGGTCCCCGAATCAATCGAAATCTACCCACGTAGATAGATACACTTTAACTTGTATACAAAAACCTCAGCAAATTAATTTTGGCCCAAAGTTCTAAGCTTTATGAATAGAAAATGAACTACGTGATATTGATTTATCATGTCATGCCTAACGTGTTAGTCACAATATGATGAATTATAACATGTAAGGCTTGAAATTTTTATTTGAGTGCACTCTCTAAGGATGTGTAAAGTGAGAAGTCATTATTCTATCAAAATTCTCACACATAGCTAGAGGCATATTAAACATTCACTATCATATCTAGTAGCGCTCAGTAGTTAATACCAATAGATTAGGCACATAATGACAAAATCATACAATGTAATCCAAGATTAACATTCCCAAAGCAAACATTGTATGTAATCTTATGATTTAATTTCTAGTCATGCATGTCCCAAAACTAATGACCGTACAAGTTTTGTTACAGTTTTTTTTTGAAATTTTATTTTAAGAGAAATAAATAAACACAAAGAGAAGCAAAAACATATTTTTGTGATTTTGGGATTTTTTAAGTTTGTTTATGTTTTTGTTTGTTATTTTTAAATAAAATAATAAAAAAATCGGAATGATACTATAATTTCATTATCCATCATATCATTTATATTTCATAAGAGTGACATAATTAGTCAATTTAGGATTAATCTTAACCACTTCATGAATTATGTATAAGAATAAATAGAGTTTGAGCTTAGGATATCAGTTAATTATAATAAATCATCCTGATGTATGTGTAGTTCATATCCATCCCTTTTAACTAATTAGAACAACTGCTTTCAATATGAATATAGAACCTGAATGGGTCTTTAGTTCTATTGTAATGTTTTGTTATTTTTTCTTTTATTTTACTTGTTAAACAAAATTAATCAATACGTATAAAAGATTTTCTAAAAGAAAACAATAATAGTTATAACATTAAGGATAGATTTAAAAAATATCATTTATAGTAAATCAGAATATTCAAGAAAATGGAGCTACCATCAGCAGTAAAACTTAGCATCAAGCGGTATCAACAGAGACTTAAGATTTCATGCAAGACGCATGAAGTTCGTGATTTTTCAATCCCGATTTTTTTTTACTATGTTTTAGTGTGTTAGGGGCTACCTGATGCAGCAACGAGACTAGTGAAATATTCAAAAAATTGTACATTTAAATGTTTGTAGCCCTGCTATTTTAATGTGTGAGTTTAACAAATTGATTGCTTCTTGAGAGGAAAGCAAAAGAAATTATATTTCATATTTGATCATTAAAAACCATCAATTGCAACATACTTTATGCATTTTGATTTTTTATTAGCCTTTCAAGGAATGTTTACAGTGGACTTGCTCATGCAAAATGCAATTACGAATCAAAACTAAAAATAAAAAATTTAAATGGCATCCTCGCATGACCAGACATCCATAAGAAAATTTACATAATTACATATGAAAAGCTAAATTTTTTAGATTTTCCTCCATTACAAGATAAGAAAGAGAACAATTGTCTCCCTAATAGTGAATAGGAAACAAATATATAGAAGATTCAATGTACAGAAACTAAAGTGTACATATTAAGTAATGTTGATATTGGATACACAGTTGAAGGGTATATATCAAGTGATTGCAATATGTTTAGACCTTGAACTGATAATTAGATATGGAAAAATATTTTAGTGAACTCTTTCATAGTTAAATTTTTACTATGTGAACTTGCAAGAAAAATGTATTTCCCAGAGTTCAATGAGATCTCTGTTTTAATTAATGAAGTTTCTATTTATAATTTTGAATCTGCATAAAAAAATTGTTAAAATAAATGGCACCTCATTTTTTTTCTATTTGCATTTCACCTGCTTTTGAAAATCTTAATCGCATTTGCTTTCCCAAGAATTTGTCCCTTCTTATCACCGGTAAAGATCTTCCACCCAATCAGTATCAGTTGTCATGTTCATCCTCATCAATCTTCATGAAACAATAAATAGAGAAAGGTAATCTTTATATGTATATATATAATCTTCAAAGAATATACATAATCTCCAAAGGTAATCATTATCTTTAAATGAGAAAAAATCATTGAAATTGATGAGCACATTTTGAAGTACACAAATATATAACAATTTATACAAAAAACATCAGATTCATAACCATGTGGTGTCACGGAGAACAAAAATTGAGAGTGATATGGAGAAAATACTTGTTGAACAATTATGAAACTTGATACATAGTGTTCCTAGTTCATCATTATTATGTGGGAATTTATTTGGAAATTTGTGATGGATAATTAGTATACTTTGGTCATTAACCCATAAACTTGGAATTTCATGAGAAAATCAAGTATAGCCTTATTATTAAATGATAAATTATGAAACTTGATCTAGAGTATTTATATGCCATCACAACCATCCTTGAATTTTCTCTGAACTTTTGGAGGTATTATTGCTGTAAAATCTTTTAAAATGACTTATTATAAGATATATTTGAAATTACAATTAAGGGCCTAAACCTTGCCGAACAATTGGAAGACTTAGGCTTTAGAGTTGATTATTCATTTTGTAATTAACATAAATTTAGTGGATTATTATCCTGTCTGAAATTGGTACTTCATGTTCAAACTTGGGCTTTTTGGATACTAGAATAAATAAATAAATTATCAGACAAATTAGGAAAATTATGAATTTCTGGATTTATGCTAAAAATATCATTATAGCCCTCTAATAATTATCATAGGGGTACTGGATGATTATTTGATGTACCTCTCATTTTATGAGTCATATAGCTTAAGTGGTCTGCATATAGTAAAAACTGCAGAAATCATGTTGGAGTATAATTGAATGCATGTCTTGGGATTAGTGGTAGGATGGTTTGGATGGATAAAAATAAGTTCATTATTGGTAGTAGGAGGAGTAGAGGGATGGATTGGCTAGAGTTAGGCGGTGCCCGGGATCGACGAAAGATCGTCTTCCCCGAGGTGAGGTAGAGTCAAATCACCCTAGGATTAGCCTATTGTAACATGAGAAGGTAATGGGTAAGGGAATCAACCAATAATAATAATAAGCACCTTACGAAAGGGAACGCTGGGCGTAATCCCAACATAGTTCCTAGTGCCCCTTGAGAGCCCTTCATAGGGAATACCGGGGGCAGTCCTGGGTTAACGTAAACTGTATTAACAAGCTGAAAAGAGTAACTTAGTAATTAGGGTTGCACATTTCACGAACACAGATAGCACTGGAAGATAGTTGGAAGCTTCGGCTTGGATGGTTAAGAGACGAACGTTTGGGTCCGGGGAGCTTTGGCTCGATTGTTTGAGACAGACATTTTGGTCTGGGGAGCTTCGACTCGGTTTTTGGATACGTTAAATTTGCATGTGCATAAAAGGAAAGGAAATTAAGGTGGTGGGTCTTCGGTATTGGAGGGTCGATGCACCGACGCCAATACACTGACTCGGCAAGTGTGGTTAGCACTTCGCCAACAGAAGTCCGGTGCGCCAGCCGACAAGAGTACGCAGGAGTCCGCTTCGTGCACCAAGCGTTGAGGCGTACGATAGGTCTGACCAGTAGTGCTTTACTGGTTTAGAGGTGGGCGAGGCCCAACCCACCGCTTCCGTCTGCCACTATGGAGGTATCCTGGGAGGTTACGGCTCCAGAAAGGGGGAACTAAAGGTCTGTGTGCACAGAGTCGGGTGTGTGTGTTGCACTTGCCTGTTCCATCATACCCACTTGCATGTCATAGCATAATCGATTCATTTAACCCTGACACCTAAAGTATAAGTGGAATGAGACGCTTATACTTTAGGACCTGCAAAACGACTCCTTAGTCTATAAGCTTGTGTGGGCAAGTTTATAAATTAAAGGTTAAATTCTTTATATATATAATGCTGTTATTAACCGACACCCCAACGTATAAATTGGTATGAGACTTTTTATACGATGGGAGCCCTATAAAAGATCTCTTGCTTACACGCTCCGTATAAGTTAAGGTTATTTTTCATACTATGCTTTACTGCCACATGTACTATAAAAATTGCTAGTATAGGTCCGCTGCCATATGATTCTTGTTTACTCTCCACCTTCAAGTCCTCCCCTTTCTTCCTCTCCGCTCGGTGCCTAGGGGCCATGGGGGAAGGGGCGGGGGATGATAGGACTTAGTCTTTTAGACTAACGGTTTTCGAACCACATCATTTTAGGGGACCGTGGAGCCCAGCATGGAGGAGCAGCCCCAGAGGTCGGCACACTTGGAGATCGGGCAGTCTAGTTTCGGAGTTCAGACGGCAAGGACTGTGAGTCCTGATCGCTACTAGTAGTTATATTAGTTTGCTTCCGCATTGAGAGATTTGTAGTGAGGACATGATGTACTGGGCATGAGCCCAAGATCTTATATTTTTGTGTATCTGTGGACACTCCCTTCGTGGAGATTATTTACATATATATGTGATTTCTGTGGACTTGCTTTACTTTTCTGCTACAGTTGCGATCGATTTGGCCGACAGGATCGGCGTTTTGTAGTGATGACCTTCCTGGGTGCGAAGGTGTCACCGCAAAGCGACGGTTCTGGGCCTAAGACCCCGGTGTTTTAAAAAAAAGAAAAAAAAAGGGGGTCTTACATCCCGCACCACTGAAAATGTGGCCTAGGAAGGCCACCTCCGTCAGCCAGAACTGGCACATACTGAACTTGACATATAACTGATGCTCCCTGAGCTTCTCCAGAGTCAAGGCCAGATGTTGTGCATGCTCTTCCTTCATCCTAGAATAAATAAGGATGTCATCTAAGAACACAATGACAAATCTGTCGAGGTACGACTCGAACACCCGATTCATCAAGCTCATGAAAGCCGATTGTGCATTCGTGAGCCCGAAGGGCATCACGATAAACTCATACAAGCCATATCTGCTACTGAATGCCGTCTTCGAGATATCCTCTTCCTGAATCTTCAACTGATAATATCCCGATCTCAGATCCAGCTTCGAGAACCAGTGTGCTCCCTCTAGCTGGTCAAATAGCTCATCGATCCTCGGTAGTGGATAGGTGTTTCAGACCATCAACCGGTTTAGTGCACGATAGTCGATGCACAACCTAAGGGTCCCATCCTTCTTCTTCACGAACAAGACCGGAGCTCCCCAAGGCGAGGAACTCGGCCTAAAAAATCCAGCCTCCACCAACTCCTGCAGCTGGCTCCTAAACTCCACCAGCTCCTTTGGAGCCATCCGATAGGGAGCCCTAGACACCAAATTAGCTCCAGGCACCAACTGAATCTGGAAGTCCTTCTCCTAATGCGGTGGCAATCCTGGTAGCTTCTCTGGAAATACATCTGCAAAGTCCCGCACCACTGTTATATCAGCAACCGTCGTCTTGACCTCGACCATCTCAAAGAACACCTTATAAACCTCATCTCCTTGCAAGTGGACCTTGACGGCCTGAGTAGTAGATAACATCCTACTGGAGACGAGATTAATACCTTAGAAGGTCGCGAAGGTGTCGTCATATCTCAACACAACCTTCCTTGCCGGGAAGTCTATCTGGGCATGGTTCCAGGTGAGCCATGTCATGCCCAGAACCAGGTCAAAGTTCGACATCCTCAAGACCGTTGTCGGGGCCTCGAGTGTCATATGACCCTTCAATATTTTCATAAAAGGTATAGGCCTAAACTATCCCTAATTGATTTAAGTTATGTGCCTAAGTCTAAATGTCCCCAAATTCCTTCCTAGGGCATTTCACCATGGGGCTCTGTCCAAAGTCCCAACCCCATTGGGTGAGAATTGGCCCTCCATGCCCCAAGCTCACTCTGGCCCTAATTAACCCTTAAAGGGCCACACTTTGGTCTCCCCAAAACCTATTAAAATTTAACCCAATTGAGTTGAGATTTTTATCATAGTAATTCCATGTCCCTAAGAGTAAGATACTAAAAGTTTGGTGGGTTTAGAGGTCGTTAGATCCTTTAAATAATTCATACATAAATTATTAAATTTCTACAAAAACTTTAGGGAAATATTTTCCAAAAATTTTCATTTTTGGATATGTTCTATGTATAGGTAAGAATGACCCCCAGCCAAAATATCAAGTCATTTGGATGGCTGGATAGGTGGGGGAACTCAAAACAATCTCTGAATAAGCCTAGGTATAAACCTCACCAACAAGAGTGTTGTGGTCTGACCTGAACTCCAAATTGGTTCAAACCTAATTTTAAATTAAGCTAGACTCATAGGGTTACAATTTTCATATTCCTTACTTTTTCTGAATAGGCGCCTAGGTATTTTTAAAAATTAATTTAATACAACCCTATAACGGTGACGAAAAATGAAATAAGATGAATTAATAGGACGAATCTTAAAGCATGATCGTGTGACTCATGACTTTCTTCTTCCTCCAGCTAAAGGCTGTGATTAACCCGACTTGGAGCACTTCCAAGTCCATTTGTCGGCCACCCGGCCACCTCCCTGGCCAACCACCGCCACCACCACCTTCGTTGAGGTGAGGGCTATCGGTCGGAGGTGGTTTGGCCGCCGGAGATGGCGGATTCCGGCGAACCCGACACTTTCATTTTCACGGAAAACCAGTGGAAAAATTCCACTGGATCGTGCTCAATTGAGCCCGATTCTCATCTTTAAGGATTCCCAAGATCTAACCCATGAAGTAGTAGAGGAGGACCTGATTTGCGACCTAAAGACGTGCGCTTTGCCTCCTCACCATTTCGGCCACCGAGCTTCTGGCTCCTCTACAACTTCTACACCAACCTCAATGGAAATGAAAAGGAATCAGGGGAAATGATTGCCCTTGCCTTGTTGAAGGTCCTTAAAGAGGGAATTTGGGAGAGGAGGCTTGTAACTCCCAAATGTCATTAAACTCCATTAATGGCCATTAACTCCACCCCTTCGGTTTCAACCAAATTAAGGGGCTGAACCAAATTAATGGTCGGCCACCTCCATATCCTCTCCCTCAGAGGAATAAAAGCCCCATAAAAGTGGGAGTTATGGAGCCTCCATGACCATTAATCTCAAGCTTTTCTCTCTCCTCCAATTCACTAATTTCAGAAGCTCAGTCCGACGAATTTTATCCCATTTGTTGAACTTCGCTTGACGAATCTGATCTATTCGTCGATCTCCCTTCGACGAATCTGATCTATTTTGTCCCATTCGACGAAGGCTGAACCTTGTTCAGCAACTTGCTCTGTTCGTCGAACTACATTCGACAAATTCCGTGCGACGAACTCCTTTCGACAAATTCTAAACCCAGTTCAGCAACTTGCTCTGTTCATCGAACTCCGTTCGACGAACGCTGAACCTAATTTAGCAGACTTTCTCAGTTTGTCAAACTTCGTTCGATGAATATGCTTCTAATTCCAAAGTGGCTCAATTCGTCGAACTTAGTTCGACGAATATGCTCCGTTTGACGAATTTTTTGCTGAGTTCGACGAATCCGACTTATTCTATAATGACGTTGAGTGCACTCAACGCACTCAACGCCAATCAGTCCAGGGCGTTGAGTGAACTCAATGCACTCAACGCCTTGAGCCGGATATTTCTCTATTTAAAATAGCGTTGAGTGCACTCAATGCACTCAACGCCATTCAGTCCATGGTGTTGAGTGAACTCAACGCACTCAATGCCTCAATCCAGGACATTCCTCTAAGTACAATGGTGTTGAGTGCACTCAATGCACTCAACGCCAATCAGTTCAAGACGTTGAGTGCACTCAACGCACTCAACGCCAATCAGTCTATGGCATTGAGTGCACTCAACGCACTCAATCTAAATCAGTCCATGGCGTTGAGTGCACTCAACGCACTCAAATCCCCGTGCCCAAATATTTTCTAAGTAACTTCCCGACCTAAATCGACGCTTCCTAGGGTTTTGTCATGACCTAGTCATGACAAAACCACTCTTAGGGGTCTAGTAGTCTTAGGGATGTTACATCAAGAGCCCACCTTCACGGATCTAAAGAACATCAAAGAGGAAGACTCTCAAGCCATAAAGATCGAGCCTTTGCAAGCAAAACGTCATCAACATCAAGGGTTCTAGTTAGAGGAGAATTTTATCTTATTCTTGTATTTTACTTTAAACTCTTCTTATTGTCTAGTTGTTTGTGTGAGGGAAATCGGCCGTAAGGTCGTCGAATTTCTCGGTGAAATTCGTGAGAAATCAGCCTGGGAGGCCGTCAGATTTCTGGGAGGAATCTGCAGGAAATCATCCTTGGAGGGGATTTCTAGATCAAGGAGGATCTAACGGGGCTGGAAGACCTTTGTTAGATGGAAAGGGAGAGAGCCGGCTCGAAGACCTTTCTTGGAGGGAAAGGGAGATAGCCAACCGGTCCAGAGTTTGGGTCGGTATAGAAAATGACAAGAGTTATTTGATTCATCACCTTCAGTCTCCAGCATTACGGAGATCTAAGCTGTGCTTTATAAACCTTTTTCTTGATTGAAATAAAATTATTATTGTTTTCATTATTAATATTATTCGTGGCTGTGTAATGGTGTATGTCTCATTAGATGTTTGTGTATTGAGTGCTGAGTAAGAGATTAGAGAACGAAAGTTTGTAGGAGACTCAATATCTGTGATCTACCACCACGCGGTAGTTATCTACCTTCGCGCGGTAGCCTCCTGATTATGTCTCCATTGCAAAAATATTTTAACTTAGCATAAACCATTAAAACCTTACTCCCCCCTTTAGGGTTGGCCACACGATCCAACAATCTCTGATTTCTTTGATTCCTTGAGAACTCGTCTTAAGTACATCGTCTTTGGGATACTCTTTACTTTTATGTTACGGGGTGTGGGTATATATTTCACCGAGAAATTACATTTTTAAGAGTTTAGAGATTTAATGTATATGTTGATTAAGATTATTACCTCAGTTGGATATGGAGATATATCTTTCAAGACTTTTGTTAAAAGATTGTTCGCCACTTTTTGGTTGATATACGCTATGATAACATGAAATATGCAGTTATATATGTGAGAGAAGTTCAAAAGATCACACTCAATTCTAAGTACATTCTATCTTGTTTTGTTTTTTATTTTTGATTTTTACCAGTCATCCACAAAACTGCAAACAACAAAAACCGCCCGCACCGCAATAACCACACCGAATTTTAAATTGCACCGTATAGTGAGGTGATTTCTCCTTGGCGTGCAGTCGCTATCATCACAATCCATTATAAAAATAATTTACACATTACTATATCTTTTTACCCCCACTGACTAGTGATCGTCTCAACACTTTTCATTTCCCGCCACATCATTTTTCAAAATATTCGAGATTGGTTCCCAATATTTGTTCACCATGCTCATCACCAACCTATGAATTCAATCATTGTATCCAATTGCCACTAAACATCAATCAAATCTATGATCACACCAATTTAGTCACTCACAAAAAGAAGAGATCAAGTGATGTCTATGAAATGGTTCGACTAACATCGTCCAACCAAGTTCAAGCATATTATCTAGCCCAGTCCTCCTGTGATGATTTGTATAGAATAGTGTGCACTTGATCGGGACACCACAATGATCAAAAGAGCTACTAAACGAGTTACAAGGTGCCACAGCTTCATTAAGGCCTACATTTGTTTCAGGCACCATAAGTTTTGTCCAATTGGAAGATATCTCAAAGTGATTTTTCGAACTCATGATGATACTATGAGATCTTGGTCATGTCATCCGTTTTTGATAAATACGCTCTCTACATTTCTAGCAAATATAAATGATTTTTTTTGCATATTTGTGCAAGTTTGCTTTTGTATTTTTGATGATATTTTGGTTTACGACTTTTCCCGGCCACACCACTATTTGAGATTGACTTTATGAACCTTCATTTTACATTTTTCAGCCCGACTACTTCAAAATTTGATTGATAATATGAGCTTTACATTTTTGTAGCTTGTCTTTCTTTTGATCTTGTTATAGAACAAAAGCCTAAGGGGAACGGAAGTTTGACCTGTTACACATAAATAATTAAATGTATATTCAACCCAACTATATGATATTTATCAAAGATAATTTTACTCTTAAATTTTGAAGAATTATTTACCTTCATTAGAATTACACACACAAACACTTAGCAGGAATATTTATATAGAGTAGTAGGATTTTGATTGTGACTTTTAATTGATTGAGATAATCGTAATATTGACCAGAGGTGTTTGGACAGCTGTGTCATTTGTTCTATTGTTGTGGATGCTCAGTTGCAACTATTTTATGTGGCTTTTAATTTTTTGTAATGCTACATCTAGAAAGTATAATAATGTGAAATCATTTATTAATCTTGTGTCGATGTTATGCACCAAGAAAGTAGAATATATACTATGCATGTCGAAGGTGCGACGAGGATAGATGTAATACGACAGTGGAGTATGTAGACATTGACAAGTACATGTGTTTAAGGAAAACTTTTTTCCCTTAACTATTTATGAAGAACATTGATAGCTTCTGCATATATGTTTGGATATCCCTCTCAGTTTCTCTCTTTCAGGATAATTGAGTTCAAAGGAGCAGTGACATTGTCATCTATTTATTCTTCTTTAATTTTTTTTCAATTCTTGGAATGTTTGCTACAATTTTGACGTGTAATTTCTTACTAAATTAGATAAATCTTATGTTATTGATCTTCCAATGCTCTTTTTGGCTTAGTTTGGCGCGATGGTGGCAGTTCTAAATGCGATGGTCATGAACCATCGTTTGTGAATGCACGACCTCACATAAAAAAATTCATGCATTTTATGTTTGAAACTGGTTTATATTCTTGGCAGTAGTCATAACCTTTGGTTTGCCAAACATACATTCTATGATAATAGTGTTTTTGACCAAACTCACCGGAGCAAATAAGCCCGAAGCCTTTATCTTTTTCATTTGTTCTCTTTGGTGGACAGTTTTACTTTTTTCCCCTTTTTTCCCAATTTCTTCTTAGATGGTTGGATCATCAAGAAGCATAGTTGCATGTGTTTTCTTCTTATATGTAGTATGAATGCATTTGGGCTAAATGATTTTTGCATAATCTCCTATTATTATAGAGTGTGCTAGTAGTCCAACTCAGCATAATTATAAAAGAGCTGTTCAATTCATTTTAATATGATACAAAATCATTTAGTCATTGGTGTCAATTCATTTTAATTTGCTACAAAATCATTTAGCTGAGAATTCTTTGAACTGGTCAAAAATGGCGAAGATTCGGATGACACACATCTCAACAAGACTTTCAATTCAATGCATGAAAGCTAACTATGAACGTAGAGAAACAAATGGAGGACAAGCGCGAAGGCTTACCAAGATCAAGAGAAAAATTGGGGATACTTGCAACGTATAACAATTTCAAGTTCTTAAGAGAACTCTTTAGACTTAGCGGGTCGGCTAGATATAAAAGATTGGCTTCAGGAAACACAGGAATGTCTTCGATTAGCTCGAAATTGAGCGGCAAAACACGAGAATCTGAGAACGAAAAGATTTCGCATAAAGCAAAGATAGAACATCAACGGAGAAAAGAAGCTGAATGACGATTGTCTATTGACATAAGCAAGTCACCCTAGGGATGGAAGAGCACAAAATCACGCTGAAGTAATTCAGCAGAACCATTTATAAGAAGACTCTCATTTCTCGCTGACACTTAGGATCTATCTAGAAGGAGATATATGAGGGCCAGATAAGATTGATAATCGGCCAGAACATGAATACTCAATATGAATGCCTTAGACTTGAAAGTAGAAATTCTAGCACATTTTCTTCTGTCAGGTACATAAATTATGTAATAATTACAATATTTTCATTAAACAACTCTAAATAATGATCTTGTAAGTGCAACAATGAGATCATGTGTGATGTCAAGTAGATAGTAAAATCATGCGTGTACAATCATTATTGTTGTTCTTAGCTTATTGTTGTTCTTAGCCAAATATTATTAATAAAGTATTCATATTGGAGCATGATTTTTATTGATATGATAATGCTACAAATTTATTATTATTATTTTATCTTTACTCTTGCTTTTGATTGTTAAACTCCCTGTTTATATTAGTTTTAAGCACAAAAATATTGCTAATCTTCTATTAATAAATGACTAAGGAATTTTTGTTTTCTTAATTAAATTATTCCAAAATTTTATGTCACATAGATAATAAACATCATAAAAGTGCATGCTTCAAAATGTATCCAGCTTCATGCAATTTCAAAGAGAACTTATGTTTTACCTGCATCTCCGTATAAGAAGAAAAATAAAAAAAAAATTACAGCATTTCTTTTGGTTTATTGTTCACATTGAATTAATTAAATGTTTATTATGAATTATAAGCATGTTAGTCTTGAATATAAAAATTATATTTATTTGATTCGTGTGGCTTGCCTAAAGAAAAGAAAATTTGGGATGTGATACGGAGGTGTGTGTAACACCCCCCATCCATCACGAATAATATAACAGAAGGTCCAGCCTGGGCCCCACGTCATATGAAACGGACAGACAGAAGGGTTACTAAATGAGACCAAAAACACTTTAAAATTTTGAAAATGCAATCCTGACACAGAGTTCCATTCTAGCTGAAGAATAAAAGGAGTTTCATAAAAACCACGCCCAAAGGCGAATGTTCACTAACCACAATAGGAATGAAATACAACAACCACAGATTTGGCCTTAAGGCCTCACATCAATAATGTTTAGCCAAATAAAATAGTTTGCATACATCGGCACGCAGGCCGACAACACATGAGAAGCAACTAAATAAACAATTAAGTCTTCGAGGGCCAGCTCAGCAAGAAGTGCTTCATCCTGCTATTTCCTGCTTGGCTCTGCAGCATCTGCAAGCAATTATTCCACCAAGCGGTGGCAAATAAAGCAACAGTCAACAAAGGCTGGCCAAATTATAACGACCACACCCCCTTTCTTGGGGTGGCGGTGTTTCTTCGCTGCAAGCGGATTAACATAATTACATAAAGCTAGAATGTGTCATTAAAGCACCAATCATCACAAACGTTGGCGTGACCGGCCCAACATCTCGTGCACTCAGAGCACCTTAACGGTGTACCGGACTTCCCCGAGTCCCACCACCATCCTTAGTCCTGGACTGAATGACAACACATTGAGCATTCGCTAGCCGTGACTCAAGGTCCTCGGCTCTCTCCTATGCATGTAGCAACACACCAAATTTCCTTAGGTAGTTGAACTACACCACATAGTGCAGGTACAGTTCAGTCAAGCTCGATGGTACTCATGGCCACCTGAGTTGCGCACTCAAGGTACACAACTCCACACACTAGCCCTACGGTCTCCGAGAGACTAGCTTCACACAAACACGACAAAACTCCCTGGGCTTTAATGCCGACAATCCAACGACTTCGTGCAAACATTAGGGTGTTTACTGGAGCACACCTCCAGTACTAACTGTCGCCCCGGGCAGACCCCCATTCCGAAATATTCAACTTCCACAGAGTCTTCTCCAGGAACCCCAGAACATCACCAATCTAGACCAACATGTCCGGATGTGCTTCACACAGCATGCCTAAACCGTACTCGTGCTTACGGGTGCTAATGCAAATAATAACGGGGATGGAAACATCGACCCATCGGAGAGCACCCTTCCTCTACCCGTCGGTGGAGAGGGGCTTCTATACAAATATGCTAATTATGGGCTTCACCTGCTCAAGAAGAAAAGTCGTTACCCTTGATGCGCGTTTCTGAGGCATGGCTCGGTCACGAACATCCTTCGCAGTGGTTGTCCACGTACGGATGACGCAACGATTCGAGCTCCAAAAAGACCACTCAAGATCTCCCCTCCTCTTGATCGGCCAAACTTGAGTCCTGAGGCTCTTCTTCCTGGTTATGCAACTAATAACACCCAGACTAGAGAGGGTCGGCCTTCCCTTGCCGGCGGTGGCCTAGACATAGAAAGGAGGGAGGAGGCTCTGGTAGCCTCTTCCAGGTGACAGGAAAGAGGAAAGCGGGACCTCCTAGGCCAGCTGCTGCACTAGCTTACTCCCAAAATATGAGGAATAAGGGGCTCGGGGAGGGGCTTCTCCTTACTTGCAGTGGCCGGAATAGGGCTCGGCTTCCTCTTCGTTGGCGACGGCCGAGACGAGGACGGGCTCGGCCCTTTCTAGGTGCGACGGGAGCGAAGGAGGGCGAGAGATCGGGAGAGGAAGAGGCGGCTTCCTCCTTCCAGCAGCCAGTCGGGCTACACGTGAGAGAGAAGACCGAGAGAGAGAGAGAGAGAGAGAGAGAGAGAGAGAGCGATCGGGAGAGAAAGAGAGGGGGATCGGGTGAAATGCGGTTGTTAGGTTTAGAAATGGTGAAGGAGTTTAGGTTTTATATAAAAACCTAACTCACAATTATTATCCGCAGACCAACCCTCTAAACGCACCGCGAAAATCATTTTAGTTAAAATTATGGGCATTACAGTGTGTCTCCCTTAGATTATTTCTTCAAAAATATATATATTTTCATATTGTTAAATTGTGATTTCCAAATTGGATTATATTGGTTTACATATGGTCACCATTGTTCTTAGAGTTTGCCATAGTCATTACCATGCTAATTGGTTCCCCTATGATAGTGAATAACACATTAAAAAAACAAAGCAACATGCAAAGTACCTATATAATATCTACCAATCAGTGGTGGATTCATGTGATGGGGGTGCATAAATAAATAGTGTTTTGTTGACTTTCTTGCCTCTCGTTTCTACAATAGAAACATAAAGAAAAAAACTTGTGATTTTGATCTTATTACTGATCATGCATATTAACAGAATAGAACCCTAACACTAACAGAACATAAGCAGAATTGTAATGTCTTTTAAGTGACTACCAAACATTACCTTGGAGGGGGGAGACCAGTGTCCCCCCACCCCCCAAGGTCAACCCCTGGTTGACTTGCTTCTCGTTTCTACAATAGAACACAAAAAGAAAAAAAACCTGTGAGTTTTGATCTTATTACTGATCATCCATATTAACAGAATGGAACCCTAACACTAACAGAACATAAGCAGAATTGCAATGCCTTTTAAGTGACTACCAAACATTACCTTGGAGGGGGGAGACCAGTGTCCCCCCACCCCCCAAGGTCAACCCCTGGACTGCCATCAACGCAAATAATAATAGACTCACACACCGATTGAATTTCTTGGAAATCGTGCCCTTTGACAGATTTGCCCCGCCACAACCAAGGTCGACCAAATTAACATCCACCAAGGAAAATAATAATACATATTAAAAATGAAAAATTTTTGAACTATGCAATTTTATAAAAAAAAATAGAAGCTTTGAGGAGGCTACAAGAGTGAATTAGGTTAATTAATTAAGTTAATATTTGTTCATCATCGCAATAATGCTTTATAGAAGTTAAAAAACAGACATGAAAGAAAAGTAGTATAAAGTCAAATAAGAATACTGCATAACAAAGTTGAATGCCTATTGTTAATCATTCAGAGATCTTACTTTGTATATCTCAAATTTGTTTCAAGCTAATTGAAGGCTTCCATCAATAAATAACAGATAAGAGTAATTTTAAAAGCTAGATTGCTCGACTGACAAAACAACTTCATTCAGGTTTTTTAATATCGTTTGTTTTAGACAACAGTTCCTTTTTTTTACTTAATGAAAAATAAAATAAATAAAAGTCATTCATAAAACATTTAAACCAGTTATTTATTTACAAATAACAAACAATACCGTTTGATTTAGGAGTCTTAGGGTATGTTTGGGAGAATGAATGGTGGCAGTAGGAAAATGAATGATAGCAAAAAGAGGTTAGGAAAATGAGCTATTAAAAGCTCTTTTGGATGGCTGTGGTTACCGACGTTTTCTAAAAAGCCCTCCCAAATAAGGCTTGATCAGACTTTTTAATGTTGTTTGTGTTGAATTCTGTGAAGTGAAAGTAGGTGAATGGAAGGCTTGGGAAACCTATCCGCGCGGCCTACGCGGACAGGGTTGGCGGACTGCTAGGTCGGCAGGGATGTTGCAGGCGGTTTGCTCTGTGGCGGCCTGGGCGGTCTGTTCGCGCGGACTGCGCGGACAGCAGCAGCGGTCTGACAGGCCAGTGTATGCTCAGCAGGCGATTGACTCCCAGGAAGTAACCGGGCGGATAGGAATGCTATCCGTAGAGTCCGGCATAAAGCGGACTGAAGAACTGGAGCTCGGAAGACCGGTTTGGCAGTTGCCTTGGTCTTGCTCTAGTGAAGCGGCAAGTGGAAGTCGCGGAGACCGCCGGTCAGCGCGGACAGAAACTGGAGGTCGCCCGGTATGGCAGGCTAGATCCAGTGTTCGCCAGTAAGTGCGGACTGGCCCTTGCAGCCAGTGGACTGGACTTGGTGGGAATTGAACCAAGTCCAGGAGGCTCAGTCCGGGGAGATCGCGTAGTGGAGCGCGGGCTGCATTCTCAGTCCGCCAAGCTTAGTAGAAGTGTTGTTGCCTTGTTTGCTAGCTTGGGGATATGCGGACTGGAGGATTGCTTGTGCAGGAGCGTGCGGACTGGAGCCAGTGTCCGCTGAGTCCGATTTAGCCTTGTGATGAGGTTATGGACTCGGGAGTTGTGGACTGGAGTCTGATGTTAGCGGACTGGATCGACGTGTCCGCTAAGTCCGGAGATGCCTTGGCAATGAGGCAATGGACTTGGGATGTGCGGACGGAAGCCGGGTGTCCGCTGAGTCCGGCAGGTGCCTTGATGGCGAGGCTGCGGGCTTGGGTTTTGCGGGCTGATGCCTTGTCCGCAGAATGGCAGACACGGCTGTTGTGGAGTCCGGCTGTGGTGGTACTGGCTTGGTCTCTGGCGGCAAGGCGGGCTGGATATTGGAGTCCGGCCTTGGAGAAGCTGGGGCGGACTGGCTATCTGCACAGGAGCGGCGAACTGGAATGTGTGTCCGCGGGCTGGCGGACACACTAGTTCTTGTTGCGGGTTGTGGAGGTGATCCTATCAGGAAGGGCGGTGACCATACTCATCGTCGTGCCTATAAATAGGACCCATGTCACATCAGGAGAAACAGACCTAGACCGAAGTAAGTGAACAGTAATTGAGCTCGCGTAAGTGGCTGTGGTCTGGACCTTTGAAAGATATGGTACCTAAACACCTAGAGGGGGGGGGGGTGAATAGGTGACCTAATCCTTTTCTAACTTTGTTGGCAGCCAAACAGTTATATCACAGATTTTTAACTAGCTTTTGCACAGCAATACAATACATACACAACAAATCCACAACCACAGCACAGCAGACACAATGATTTATAGTGGTTCCCCAATCTTTGGGTACATCCACTTTCCCCCTTCGCCTATCTAGCAGTGTACTAGATTCGGCCAAACTTCTCCACTGTCTCAGAACCCAAATAGGTTCCTACACCTCAGGCCCAAAGCCTTACACCTCAGCTTTCTCCAAAGCCTACACTCAGCCACAAAGGCCTACACTCAGCCACCCAGGCCTACACTCAGCCAATCAAGGCCTACACTCAGAGTTCTTCAACTCCTACACTCAGGCTATCAAGCCCTACCCTCAGCCTTTATAAATTTAGGCTTACAATGCACTCAGATCCAAAGATCCTACAAGTTAAAATAGTATTACAACAAATAACTCAACAACTCAGAAAATAAGAGAGGAGTTGAGAGTTTCTTGCTGAGTTCTTGGAAGAACTCAGATAGATCCAAACTGACTTAGCTTCCTTCAAAGCTTCTTGACTAGAACTGAATAAGTCTGAATCCTCTGCAGTTGTTCCTTGACCTCTGCTTCTTAAGATCCAGATGCTTCTGAATCCTTCTTCTCAGCCTAGTTCCAAAGACTGAATTCTTGATTGGAGCTCTCTCTCTCCAACTTCTTAGATCTGCCGTTGGACAGCACGATCTTCTTAATTTGCATCACTTGGATAACTTGATCAGCAACCACTTGAAGAAATCTCTTAGATTAATCTGAACTCAATCAGAACTTAATCTTCTTCTGTTAACTCTTAACAACAACATTAGTTTCTGTAAACAGTTTGTGCCTATTTATAGGCCTTCTTCATGGTAACCGGCTGGTCTGGTTCATAACTGACTTCTGACATCTCTGACAAGTGTTGTAGACCGGCTGGAACGGTAGCTGTCATATCATCCAGTCAATTCTTGAAATTTTCTAACTGTCAGATAGTGTCGAGACTTTCTGTTCTTAAGTGTCGACACTTATAGACCAAGTGTCGACACATGCTGTGTAAGTGTCGACACAAGTCTACAAGGTGTCGACACAACTCCTTGTATGTCTCGACACAGATTCTTATTCAGGTGTCGACACTTGGAATTGAGTGTCGACACAAGTACTTGATTTTCTATAACTTGTTAAATTCTTCTAAGTGTCGACACATCTCCTTTGTGTCGACACATCTTCATGTGTTGAAACTGTCAAGTGTCGACACTGCTTTCTTGGTGTCGACACAAGTCTTCAATATAGATTCTTCAGCTGAGTGTCGACACATTCCCTTAGTGTCGACACTTGTACTTAGAATATTTTTGTAGATATTTCTGTTCTTTGCTAAGTGTCGACTCAGCTCCTTGTGTCGACACTTTCTTTGAGTCTTCAACTGAGTGTCGACACATTGTGCTGGGTGTCGACACTTTCTTCAAGTGTTGACTCTTCTGGTTGTGTGTCGACACATTGTGTTGAGTGTCGATACATACTTCAAGTGTTGACTCTTCTGGTTAAGTGTCGACACATTGTGCTGGGTGTCGACACTTGCACTTAGTCTCTGCAGAATTTTGCTGAGTGTCGACACATACTTCAAGTGTTGACTCTTCTGGTTAAGTGTCGACACATTGTGCTGGGTGTCGACACTTGCACTTAGTCTCTGCAGAATTTTGCTGAGTGTCGACACAACTCCAAGTGTCGACACTTTCTGGTGTAGACACAACTCTTCTAGGTGTCGACACTTCTGCTAAGTGTCGACACAACTTCTCTGCATTCTTCTTCACTGAGTGTCGACACTTTCTGTCTGGTGTCGACTCTGCATCCCAGGTGTCGACACAATGACTCCAAGTGTCGACACTGCTTGTCTGGGTGTCGACACAAGCTTTCTCAAGTGTCGACACTTTCCCTCTGGGTGTCGACACATGGACTTAGAAAGTTTTAGCTTCAGTCCAGTGAATACCTAACCTGCACAAGTAACTCAAACATACATCAAATACATTATGATGTATATCATTGAGTTGGGTGAGGCTTCTTCAAATCAGGTACATTTGACCAATGTACCCAACAATCTCCCCCTATTTGGAGAAGTCATAACCCTTAGTCAATGATATACACCACTCATAATTAAAAATTATAAAATAATGTAAAGCAGGTATATTTCAACTGGGTAAACTTAAACATGTAATAATGCACACATGTATACACATTAATCATTCCAGAATAAACAAAAAATAGTCACATTTCAGAACAATTATACTATATTAATCATAAATTGTTCTAACATTTTTCTAATACATCTTTAATAATTTACAAAAATGTTTCTCATACAAAGGATTACAACAATCTTCAAATTAATTCCTAATCTATTTCTGATCAGGTTCTTTGATAACAATTCCTTTTCCAGTTTGGACTTTAGCCTTGACAGCAGCAGCAGCAGTAGGCTCAGCATCAACAGGCTTCTTGCCTTTTGAGTCCTTCTTCTTTTGTTCTTCAGCCTTGATTTTTTGTCTCTCAAAATAATGATAGGGCTTAGGAAAGTACTTGCTAGGCTCCACAGCTGTAGGAGGTAGCTTTCCCATCTTAGCCTTCCTTCTGTGCTGAACAATGGCTTCTTGCCTGATTTCATGCTTCCTCCATTCTGCTTCAGAGAACCACTTGTTTCTATCAGTAGTGTTGTCTTTAGCAGCTTTCCAGGCAGTTAGAATTATGTTTCTAGAGGTAGGGCTCCATTGTTCAAAGTCTGGCTTTAGTTCAGCTTGTTCCCTAAACCTCTTCTTTGACAACCTTGCCTCTTCTTCTTTATCTAAGGCCTCTTGCATAGCTGCTGTTATAGGTTGAACAACCTTTTCTAAATGGACATTGTCCTTGCCCCCAGATGGGCTATACATAGTGCTCACCTCTGCTTGAATCATTTCAAAATTTGGAGGTGGATAAATGATTTGAGCTACCTCTTGTGGCTCACCTCCAAAATATGCAGGGTTCAGTCCAGATTCAGCAACTTCATTGTCATCACACAGGGGGAGGATATCCAAGTGTAGCCCTGATTGAATTTGATATCCATTTTGCATGCTCAGAACTGGCCTTGACTAACACTCTCTCCCCCTTTATGACTTCTTGAGCAACATGATCTCTTATATCATCCTTCTGGAATCGGATTTGACCATCCAAGTACCTGATTCCATCTTTAAAGAATGGTTTTAGCTGGGTAAGTTGTTCAGAAATGGCCTTCTGGGAATCTTGAATTGCAGTTTTGACAGCAGTAATCTCAGTTTGAAAGATTTTATCAAAATCAGCCTTTGCAGCATCAGCAGATGTAGATGGTTCAGCAGACTTATTCTTCATTTCAGTGACTATAGCATTGTGGGATGCAGTCAAATTATCATTCATTCTTAACTGATTTTCCAGGACATACCCTTGTTTCAATGCTATATCATCTACTTGAGTCTTTATCTTCTCTTGGTGAGTTGTCAGATACACCACAGCATTTCCACCCTTGTGGAAGCATTCAGTCATTTCCTTCTTATTCAGGTTCATCTCAACCTTATTGATTTTATATCTTGAGCTAAATCAAATTGTAAAGATTTTTGTCCTTCATCAACATACTTCTCTATGGCCCTCCTGTGCTCATCCAGCTTGATTGCATGGCTACCATTAAAGCACTGTAATCAGGTGATGGAGCTTTGTGACCAAGGATTGTTGGCAACAGTTTGTAGAGCCTTCTTGTAGCTCTGACTTCTTCTTTTGAATACAAAGAGTTTCTTCTTTTTAGCCCTAGCACTCTCCTCATCTTCAGAGGCAGAGGTGCTGGCAATATCAACTCTATTCTTAGGGCTCTCTGGTTTTTCAGCTTGCACATCAAGTGCCTTCTCAGCTTCTGGCCTTTCAGATTCTTCCAGAATTGTCATGTGCTCCCCCTCAGCAGCAGCACCCTTCTCTTCAGCATCAGCAACCTTATCCATGTTTAAGTCTTCTTGATCTAGATTAAGAAACAGATCTTCCATGGTGAATTCAACTGGGGACTGTGCAGGAGAAGTATTGGGTTCATCAACTACTTTATCAGGAATCACTTCTAGTATAACTGATGTGTCTTGAAGAACAACATCTGGTTCTTGGCTAGGCAGCTGAGTTTGCTGATGGACATCAGACAAATCAGAATCTACTACAGAAAAATCGAAAGTATTAAGGTCAACAAGTACCTCTTGGATGAGGATGGTGGCTTGCTCACTCTCCAGTGTAGATGGTTCTTCTACACCTGGAAGCTCCCCCTGGCTGTGATCCCTATGGATGGGGCTTGCTTGAGGCATCTCCCCCTGGATCTCAGCTACATCTTGAGCAGCAGGGGTCTTGACTACTGTCTCCTCCTCTTGATCATCAGGTGTGAACACCACCTGTTCTTCACTCTCAGAACTGCTTGAGGACTCTTGTGCCACAACTGCAGTTTTCCTTTTCTTCCTGGGAGGAGAATCTTTCTTAGTAACTGGCTTCTCTGGAGTGGACAGTTCCTTTGACAGCACCCTTTCCCACCTAGACAAGATCCTCATATCCATTTTTCTCATATGATTGATCTTGCTGCCTGCAGCAGTGCTCATTACCTCTGGTATTGTACCAGCCAAGTAGAGACTAAGTATTCTGCCCAGATTGGGCTTCTTCAGACTTTCCTTTATCTTCTCATAGATAACCATTGACCAATCTGTTTTTAGGGTGAAGATTATTCTAGTCATGACATTGAACATGGAGGCTGACACCCTGGCATGCCCTCCAGTCTTACTGAGAATGACCTTGCCCACTATCTCTGACAGAAATTTTCCTTGACTGTTCATGCCTTTTCTGTTAAAGACAGAACCTATCTTCATCTTAGAATCAAGACCACACCAGACCAAAGCTTCCCTGGTCTTGGATGTAGAAACTTCTTCTTCTTCTTGAGTCTTAGGTAGCTGAAGTACCTTTCTCAGACTTTTGGGTGATACCTTGACCTTAGTTCCATGCACTCTGGATTTGATTCTGTATCCAGAGTCATCCACAGTTGCTCCAGTAAGGAATTCAAGCACTTCCTTCTTCCATATCTTGGTTGGTTCTGAAACCAAGTATTCCAGTCCTGAATCGCTGACTAGGGTAACCACTGACTTGATATCTTGATCTCCATCGTCGAATGCGCCGCGCACAAGTTCGTAGCCTTCGTTGACGTTTTCCTCGAGCTTGGGAGCCATTAGGGTTTGGAGATTTAGTCTTGAGAAAAGAGAAATGTCGACACAGGAGTTTTGGTCTCGAAACTTTGAAAGCGTGTCGACAAACACAGACAAAACCCTATTTATACCTGTCTAATTTTGAAGATGAACAGGCGGGATATCTAGCTTAACGTGTGTCGACACTGGCAATAAGTGTCGACACTGACTTATAATGTCTCGACACATATGTGTCGACACAAGTTTAGTCAACAGATTTTATGTGTCGACACTTGGTTATGTGTCGACACAACATAACTCGACACATTGTCGAGACTTTACTTAGAAAAATTCTGAGTAAAACTTAAGTGTCGACACCTTATTGGATGTGTCGACACCTACTCGACATGTGTCGACACTAACATTCTGAAGTCTCGACACCAACATCCTAGATGTGTCGACACCTTTTTCCTGAAGTGTCGACACTTTTATTCTGTATCGACATAGACTTGTCTATGTGTCGACACCTTTTCACTTAGCCAATTTTCTATTCTGTAAACTTAGTCTAAGTTTATCATACCTAGTTCAATTTTGAATCTATTGAACTTAGCTTCTTCTAAGGGCTTAGTAAACATGTCAGCTATCTGATTATCAGTTTTAACATATTCAAGTGCAATATCATTTCTTTCTACATGCTCCCTAAGAAAGTGATATTTAATCTCAATATGTTTTGTTCTACTATGAGATACAGGGTTGTTAGCTATTGAAATAGCACTTGTAGAATCACAGTAAAGTGGAGTTCTACTTACCTGAAATCCATAGTCCTCTAGCTGATGTTGAATCCACAGAAGTTGAGCACAGCAACTTCCTGCAGCTACATATTCTGACTCAGCTGTGGAGATAGCCACACTAGTCTGCTTTTTGCTGCTCCATGAAATTATCCTTCCACCTAGGAATTGACAGGTTCCAGTTGTGCTCTTTCTATCCTCTTTGCATCCTGCAAAGTCTGCATCTGTATAACCTGTTAGATCAAAATCTCCATTCCTAGGGTACCAGAGGCCTAGATAGGGAGTGCCCTTTAGATATCTCAATATTCTTTTGACTGCAGTCAAGTGAGACTCTTTAGGGCAGGCTTGATACCTTGCACAAACACATGTAGCATACATGATGTCTGGTCTACTAGCAGTCAAGTATAGTAGGGAGCCAACTATCCCTCTATACAAGGTTTCATCTACAGGTTTCCCTGCATCATCCTTGCTAAGAGACATACTTGACCCCATAGGAGTCTTCATGGTGCTGGATGAATCCATACCATATTTCCTTATGAGTTCTAGGGTGAACTTGGACTGACATATGGACAAGCCACTTTCAGTTTGTTTAACTTGGAGACCCAAGAAAAACTTGAGCTCTCCCATACTGTTCATCTCAAACTGACTTTGCATAAGCTTTGCAAACTTTTTGCAAAGCCTACTTTCAGTAGACCCAAATATAATGTCATCTACATATATTTGGACAAGTATTACTTTGCCTCTAGATTCCCTAAGGAATAGAGTCTTATCTATTTTCCCCCTTGAGAACTTGTTCTCAATGAGGAAACTAGATAGGGTTTCATACCAAGCTCTAGGAGCTTGCTTTAACCCATACAAAGCTTTCCTAAGTCTATAGACATGATGAGGTAAAGTTGGATCAACAAAATCTGATGGCTGCTCCACATAGAATTCTTCTTTCAAATTACCATTTAGGAATGCTGACTTGACATCCATTTGGTATACCTTGAATCCTTGATAGGTTGCATAGGCCAAGAACATCCTTATTGGCTTCCAGTCTGGCTACTGGAGCAAAGGTTTGATCAAAAGTCAATACCTTCTTCTTGCCTATATCCTTTAGCAACCAGTCTAGCTTTATTCTTAATGATGACCCCTTGTTCATCTAACTTATTCCTGTAGATCCACTTAGTTCCTATAACATTGTGGTCTTTAGGTTTAGGAACCAGTTCCCAAACCTTGCACCTTTTGAACTGATTAAGTTCTTCTTGCATAGCTTCAGTCCACTGTGGATCTTGTATAGCTTCTTCAAATTTCTTAGGTTCTACTTGAGACAGAAAACTAGAATATACTGCAGCATTCTGATTTCTGCTCCTTGTCTGAACTCCTTGTCTTGGATCTCCAATAATCAGCTCTACTGGATGATCTCTTAGATGCCTGTTGGCTGGTGGCATCCTAACTTCAGGTTGAGTTTCTTCAGCATCTGCATCATACTGTACTTCTTGTATTTCTTCAGCTATTGGTACATGTAGTTCTCCCCCTGGACAACTGCTATTGCCTTTTACTTGCTGTCTTGCAGTAGGCATCTCTTCTATAGTAAGCTTGTCCAATCTCTTTGTCAAACCTGTGGGGCTGCATACATTGCTAGACAACTCATTGTTAATAAGTTTTGTCTCATCAAAATCTACATGCACAGTCTCCTCTACAACTTGTGTAGTCAAGTTGTATACTCTATAAGCCTTACTATTGTTGATGTACCCAATAAAAATTCCCTCTTGGGACTTGGCAGCAAACTTTGTTAAGTAAGACTTCCCATTGTTATGTATGAAGCATTTACAACCAAAGATCCTAAAATAGGATAGGTTTGGTTTCCTGCCTTTCACAACTTCATAGGGGGTCTTGTTTAGCCTTTTAGTGATGGTAGCCCTATTTATAACATGGCATGCAATGTTAACTGCTTCAGCCCAGAAATACTCTGGCAGTGATGTATCACTTAGTAGGGTCCTACCAGCCTCTATCAAGGTCCTATTTTTCCTCTCAGCAATGCCATTTTGCTGAGGTGTTCTAGGTGAAGAGAATTCTTGAAATATCCCAAAGTCTTCACACAGTTTTGTCATGCTTTCAGACTGAAACTCAGTACCATGGTCACTTCTAATTTTAACCACTGTACAGTTCAATTCATTCTGAATTTGCTTAACAAAGCTATAGAAGACACTAGGTGTTTCAGATTTCTGCCTTAAGAAGAACACCCAGGAAAACCTTGAGTAGTCATCAACAACTACAAAGGTATAGACCTTCCTACCTAAGCTGTGAACTGGCATTGGACCAAATAGATCCATATGCAAGAGGTATAAACACCTCACAACATCTTTGTTCTCTATGCTTCTAAAGGTGGATTTGGTCTGCTTGCCCTTTTGACAAGCTGAGCAAATGCCATCTTTAACACACTTAACTTGAGGACCATTCCTCACTAACTCTTTGCTAAAGAGTTTGCTAATAGTCTTGTAGTTAAGATGGGCAAGCCTCTTGTGCCATTTGACACAATGAGAGATTGTCTCATCAGCTACAAGACAAACTGGAGAACCATTGTTCTCAATCATAATGTCTAGACAATAGACATTTCTTTTCTTATATCCTGTCAAAATGATCTCTTGATCACTTGACCTCTTGATATGACAACCATTTTTAGCAAATGAGATGTCATACCCTACATCACTTAACTGACTTATACTTATAAGGTTGTGTTTCAACCCTTTAACATAAGCCACTTGAGTAATGGTAACTAGGTTTGAAGAAATGTTACCAAACCCTTTGATGATTCCTTTTTCAGAACCACCAAAGGTCACTTTAGGACCATTTTTGATTGGAATATAGTCCTTTAGTAGTCCCCTTGTTCCAGTCATATGTCTGGAACATCCACTATCCAAGTACCATGTTGCTGTATGGCCACTTGGACTTACCTGCAAAACAAATTAATGAACCTTAGAACCCAATGGTTTCTTGGGTCCTTGGTGACTGTTAGTTTGCAACTTAATAAGACTACATACTGGCTTTCCACCAGGTAGCTTGCTACTCCCTTTGGCACTTGCATTGTGCCAACAATCCAAGGCAAAGTGGCCAACCTTGCCACAACACCAACATTCAAACTTATTGTACCTTTGCTTAGGTACAGACTTTTTTGTCTTAACTACAGCTGACTTATTAAATGTTGGGGCCTTGCCCTTGGACTTGGACTGATCCTGAACAGTCCTAGCAGGTTTAACAAAACCCAGTCCAGCCTTGCCTTTATGATGAATAAAATCATCAATCAAAGGTAGAACTGATTTAGGCTTTGAAAACTTTGCAACCAGTTCTCTCTCTTTCTGAAGATTTGTCTCCAGTCTCTTAATTTGATCATTCTTAAATGTAATAGTACCCATCTGAATCACTGTAATGTGTTTCAGCCTGGCTACTTCATTCAGTTTTTGATCATACTGCTTCTCAAGGTCTGTTGCAGCAGCTTTTAGATCAGCAATTTCCTTTGCCTGACTTTTGGCAAGGGACTTGCTTTTCTTATAAGCCTGTAACAGCACCTTATATTCATCTATGAGCTGATGAATATCTTCTTCAGACTCAGAAACACTTCCATCATTTGATGAAGATGAATCTGATTCTGAACTAGAACAAGAAACTGAACTTAGAGTTGGACTTTGTACCTGACTAGGTCCTGGCTGCTCCAGGATTTTGGTACTCTCAGTCAATGCCATCAGTCCTTGGCACTGGCAGTCTTCTTGTTCATAAATTGACTCCAAGATCTACATAAATTCTTCTTCTTCTTCAGCATATAGCCCTATGTAGGCTTCAACATCAGTATCAGTGTCTGAAGAAGAAATATCTGAAAGAGTCTTCTCATTCTTGGCAACAAAAGACTTCTCTTTCTTCCCTTTGAAGTGAGTCTTTTTCCTGTCACTGGATTCTTTTCTTTTCTCAGGACAATCAGCAATGACATGACCCTGTCTATTGCAGCAGTAGCACACAATCTTTGATCCAGTTGCCTTGCTTGTCTTTGTCTTCTTCCTGTCCTTCTTAGAGGGCTTTTTCTCCTGATACAAGACTTCTTTTCCCTTGTAAGTAGATGGTCTGGACCTCCACTGTTTCTTTTTCAGGAATTTCTGAAAGTGTCTAGTGAAGGCAGCAAAGTCTTCATCACTTTCACTGCTTGTAGACTTTGTACTGACAGACCCTTCTGACTCAGATTCAACTACCTCTGGAGGTGGAGTTGATGACTTAGTTCTGCATTTTCTGGGAACTTCTGTCTTGAAGGCAATAGTCCTTTCCTTGTGCTCAGTCCTTGTTGATTTCTCCTCCTCTTTCCTCACTGTCAGCTGCATCTCATATGACAACAACTTGCCAAATAGTGTAGGAGGAGGAATTTCTCCCAACTTTGCCATTTCTCTTATGGCACAGATCTTGGTATCCCAATCTTTAGTTAGGGACCTTAGGAATTTGTCATTTAGTTCATAGTTGCTGAACTCTCTTCCATAAGACATGAGTTCATTAACTATTCTATAGAACTTCTTGTAGCATTCAGTGATGCTATCTCCCTTGCCTTGCCTAAAGCTCTCATACTCTTGATTAAGCAAGGACTTCCTATCTTGCCTAACTTCTTCAGAACCTTCCATATAGACAATGAGGGTATCCCACATTTCTTTTACTGTTTTACAGTGAATTAAGTTCTGAAAAGTTACATCATCAATGGCACTCACTATTATGTTTTGTGCCCTCTTGTCCATAGTGGCTAGGACAATTTCATCCTTGGTCATGTCAGAGAAATCCTTTGGAGTCCTCTGATTTGCATCCAATACTGAGATCTTCATTGGCACATAAGGCCCTTCCTTTACTGTGATGTATATTCTAGGGTCTGAGGTCTCCATGAATAGCCTTACCCTCTCTTTCCAGATCCCAAAAATTTCCTTTCTGCAAATAGGTAATTTCATGGAACCCAATTCTTTATGATTTTCAAAGGAACCCATGGTTCTTGATTTTCTTGAAGCTGTTTTCTGACTTAGACTGTTTCTGCCAAACAGGATCTCCTTAGACTGTTAGTCCTCGTTTTGAGGAACCTGGCTCTGATACCACTTGAAAGATATGGTACCTAAACACCTAGAGGGGGGGGTGAATAGGTGACCTAATCCTTTTCTAACTTTGTTGGCAGCCAAACAGTTATATAATAGAGTTTTAACTAGCTTTTGCACAGCAATACAATACATACACAACAAATCCACAACCACAGCACAGCAGACACAATGATTTATAGTGGTTCCCCAATCTTTGGGTACATCCACTTTCCCCCTTCGCCTATCTAGCAGTGTACTAGATTCGGCCAAACTTCTCCACTGTCTCAGAACCCAAATAGGTTCCTACACCTCAGGCCCAAAGCCTTACACCTCAGCTTTCTCCAAAGCCTACACTCAGCCACAAAGGCCTACACTCAGCCACCCAGGCCTACACTCAGCCAATCAAGGCCTACACTCAGAGTTCTTCAACTCCTACACTCAGGCTATCAAGCCCTACCCTCAGCCTTTATAAATTTAGGCTTACAATGCACTCAGATCCAAAGATCCTACAAGTTAAAATAGTATTACAACAAATAACTCAACAACTCAGAAAATAAGAGAGGAGTTGAGAGTTTCTTGCTGAGTTCTTGGAAGAACTCAGATAGATCCAAACTGACTTAGCTTCCTTCAAAGCTTCTTGAGTAGAACTGAATAAGTCTGAATCCTCTGCAGTTGTTCCTTGACCTCTGCTTCTTAAGATCCAGATGCTTCTGAATCCTTCTTCTCAGCCTAGTTCCAAAGACTGAATTCTTGATTGGAGCTCTCTCTCTCCAACTTCTTAAATCTACCGTTGGACAGCACGATCTTCTTGATTTGTATCACTTGGATAACTTGATCAGCAACCACTTGAAGAAATCTCTTAGATTAATCTGAACTCAATCAGAACTTAATCTTCTTCTGTTAACTCTTAACAACAATATTAGTTTCTGTAAACAGTCTGTGCCTATTTATAGGCCTTCTTCATGGTAACCGGCTGGTCCGGTTCATAACTGACTTCTGACATCTCTGACAAGTGCTGTAGACCGGCTGGAACGGCAGCTGTCATGTCATCCAGTCAATTCTTGAAATTTTCTAACTGTCAGATAGTGTCGAGACTTTCTGTTCTTAAGTGTCGACACTTATAGACCAAGTGTCGACACATGCTGTGTAAGTGTCGACACAAGTCTACAAGGTGTCGACACAACTCCTTGTATGTCTCGACACAGATTCTTATTCAGGTGTCGACACTTGGAATTGAGTGTCGACACAAGTATTTGATCTTCTGTAACTTGTTAAATTCTTCTAAGTGTCGACACATCTCCTTTGTGTCGACACATCTTCATGTGTTGAAACTGTCAAGTGTCGACACTGCTTCTTGGTGTCGACACAAGTCTTCAATATAGATTCTTCAGCTGAGTGTCGACACATTCCCTTAGTGTCGACACTTGTACTTAGAATATTTTTGTAGATATTTCTGTTCTTTGCTAAGTGTCGACTCAGCTCCTTGTGTCGACACTTTCTTTGAGTCTTCAACTGAGTGTCGACACATTGTGCTGGGTGTTGACACTTTCTTCAAGTGTTGACTCTTCTGGTTGTGTGCCGACACATTGTGTTGAGTGTCGACACATACTTCAAGTGTTGACTCTTCTGGTTAAGTGTCGACACATTATGCTGGGTGTCGACACTTGCACTTAGTCTCTGCAGAATTTTGCTGAGTGTCGACACATACTTCAAGTGTTGACTCTTCTGGTTAAGTGTCGACACATTATGCTGGGTGTCGACACTTGCACTTAGTCTCTGCAGAATTTTGCTGAGTGTCGACACAACTCCAAGTGTCGACACTTTCTGGTGTAGACACAGCTCTTCTAGGTGTCGACACTTCTGCTTAGTGTCGACACAACTTCTCTGCATTCTTCTTCACTGAGTGTCGACACAGCTCCTTGTGTCGACACTTTCTGTCTGGTGTCGACTCTGCATCCCAGGTGTCGACACAATGACTCCAAGTGTCGACACTGCTTGTCTGGGTGTCGACACAAGCTTTCTCAAGTGTCGACACTTTCCCTCTGGGTGTCGACACATGGACTTAGAAAGTTTTAGCTTCAGTCCAGTGAATACCTAACCTGCACAAGTAACTCAAACATACATCAAATACATTATGATGTATATCATTGAGTTGGGTGAGGCTTCTTCAAATCAGGTACATTTGACCAATGTACCCAACAACCTTGGTGTCCGCGCGGATTGAGGGTTGACCCGGTTGTGCTGTGCAGGTTGTGCGGATAGCACTGAAAAGCCAGGACTTGGCGCTGATTGCGGTCAGGGACAGTGCGGACTCTGCGGTTAAGCAACAGGCGGTAAACAGCAGGTCGCGGATAGCGACCAGGAGGTCTTCTCTTTGGCGACTTGGTTCGGGGTTCAGGAAGTCGCCTGCTTCAGGCGGACTGTTCCATTCGGTGACACAGCTTGTGCGGTCTGGCGGCTAGGCGACCTCGCGGTCAGGCGGCCTGCAGATCGGCGGAGAAGAGCTAAGCATTGGAATAAGGGGTGAGTCCGCGCGGCTTGGGTTGCGGTCTGACGACCTGGCGAACTGAGCGGACTCCACAGCAGTAGGTCGGCGGCTTGTTGATTGAGTCCGCGCGGCTTTTTTTTGTTCTTGTCTTTGTAACTATCAATGCTTTCCCGGTGTTGGGTTTTGGTGAAGCATGTCTCGCCATGTATGTCTCGCCTTGTAAAGAAGGTTGCTCTTGATCAATAAAGAAGCTTGTGCTGCATGTGTTGCTGGTTGTTACTGCTTTGTTGAGATAATCTCTGCTAACTCCACGATCCGGGAAAACTTTCATCATTATAAGTGGGCGTGTCTCCTTCGATTTGTTGAGTTTTCAACAGGGTATCCAAGGGGGCGTCTGCGGTTTGTTGAATTTTAACATGGTATCAGAGGGAGGTTGTTGGAGTGGTCAAGCAGTGCTCAATGGAAGTAGTTGCTCTTTTGTAGAGGAAACTAGTGATAGAACCATGGCAGTGGAGGATGCAAGTTGTCTTGGTATTGATCTTCTTACAGAGACGAACTGTGAACAGTGGAAGTCCTGTATGAAGAGCTTTCTTCTTGGCGAGGACCTTTGGGAGGTTGTATGCAGAGCAGGAAGACAAGAGGATACTGCTGGCAATGCTGAGTCGATGAGAGCTTGGAAGGAGGCAAATGCGAAAGCGGAGTCTATTCTCAAGCAGGTGATCTCATCGGAGCTCTTGGACCACATCAGTGGATGTCGGTCAGCTGCGGAGGTTTGGACTTCCCTTGATGGGTTGTTCAGGAAGAAGGTGAAGGTTGCTGCTGACGTTGGTCCCTCTACTTCGTATCAGGAAGAAAGGAGTGTTTCTCCTAGGCGTGATAGGAAGAGGAAGGAAGGACCAATGTGCTATAAATGCAAGCAGCAAGGTCATCTTCGGAAGGAGTGCAAGGTTGTCTTGCTCTCGGCGAACGTAGCTCATGTAGAGAGGAAGGAGAAGAACGTAGTTGGGATTTCAACTAGTTCTGGAGCTGATCGAATGAATGCCAGTGATAGTGCAGCTATCTGGCATGAAAGACTGGGGCATGTAGGGATGGACAAGCTGAAAGCAATGGCGGAAAGAAGACTCGTAAGAGGCTTGCCTAGATTGTCATCCTATGGCAATGGTCGGGGGTGTGCGGGATGTCAGGAAAGTGAA
The DNA here is from genome assembly GCA_039583875.1 of Platanthera guangdongensis. Taxonomy (NCBI): domain Eukaryota; kingdom Viridiplantae; phylum Streptophyta; class Magnoliopsida; order Asparagales; family Orchidaceae; genus Platanthera; species Platanthera guangdongensis. The sequence continues at coordinate 112,228 of JBBWWR010000170.1, read as the reverse complement.
GCCTATCGCTTCATGGTTGACAAAGCACAATCCAGATGTAAAGCACCATTGGCGGTTGTCCATTGTGCTCTGGTGGGACCGACTGTCACGGCCAGTCTTGGAGGCAGCAGATTCATGCTGGTATTGGTTGATGACTATTCTAGGTATACTTGGGTATACTTTATGAAGAAGAAGTTCAACATGATACGCCTGTTTGTGGAGTTCAAGAAGCTTGTGGAAGGCCAGCTTGGCCGGAGGATCAAGGTGTTGAAGACAAGTATCGGTGGTGAGTTTGGCTCAACCGAGTTCTCACACTTTTGCAGGAAGCAAGGGATCCGGATGGAGCTTTCTTGTGGACATACTTCACAACAAGGCAGTATTGCAGATCGGATGGTCCGTTGGTTAACGGCGACCTGCAAGTGTTGGCTTCAGAGTAAAGGCGTTCCGAAGGCCCTTTGGGCGGAAGGGATTGCCTGTGCTGCTCATGTCATCAACCGGATGCCTCTTAGTCTGATCATAGTGAAGACTCCTTATGAGCTGATGTTCGGAGTGAAGCCCTCAGTGAAGCACCTTCGGGTGTTTGGATCTACCTACTATTTACATTCTCCGGATGCTCTCAAAACAAAGCTAGCCTTTGTTGGGTATGATGAGCAGAAAAGAAGATGGAGGTGTATGGATCCTGCGACGAAGAAACTCATAGTGTCGAGAGACATTGTTTTCGATGAGTTGACGCCGTATTGGGGTAGCTCTTATGTGGAGCTAGAGATAAGCAGGTTAGATGGTGGGCTGAAGGAGGCTGCTGCTAAGGAAGTGGAGTTGCCTGAGTCACCAGGTGCTCCAGATTGTTCTAGCTCCGGGGCAAAGGCGTCAGAGTCGGTAAGAAGGGGGAGCAAAGCTCCAGGAACTTCAGACTCGAAGTCGGAGGCTTCCGGTTCAGGAAGCAGGGGGAGCGATGTTCCAGGTAGTTCTTGTTCAAGAGGGGAGTCTTCTGGTTCAGGTAGCAGGGGGAGCGTTGCTCTAGGTGCTTTTGATTCCAGTAAGGAGGCGTCTTGTTCAGGGAGCAAAGGGAGCATTGTTCCGGGTTTGCCCGGGAACGGAGCTGGTTCAATAGCAGCGGAGGTGGTTAGCCATGATCCGGTTCTTCGGTGATCGAAGAGGATCAGTAAGCCACCAGCTCGATATAGCGAAGGGAATACGGCAGACTTGGTCTCGTGTTTCTTTGCTAGCCCTCAGGTCGAGCAAAGTTCTTCTGGCTGTGATGACCTCACTCGAATCAAGGAGGTGGTTGACACCAAGTCTGATGAGGTGATTTCTCTCAGAGGCAACGAGGCTTGGACTCCAGTGTCCAAGGAAGTTGGTGATACTCCTATGATGCAAGAGTGGAGGTTGAAGCTGAAGAAGGCAGAGGGAAGCATGACTCCTTTTTGGAGATGCTGGAGGGCTCCCTCATGGTCCAAGATATGCGGGGCGAGGACTATGTCTTTGACATCTCTTCGTAGATGCTATCAGAAGGACCAGGTGCAAGGTTACGGGAGCTGCTGGAGTTATTCACCACTTCTCACTTCAAGGGGGAGTGTTGAATTCTGTGAAGTGAAAGTAGGTGAATGGAAGGCTTGGGAAACCTATCCGCGCGGCCTACGCGGACAGTGTTGGCGGACTGCTAGGTCGGCAGGGATGTTGCAGGCGGTTTGCTCTGTGGTGGCCTGGGCGGTCTGTTCGCGCAGACTGCGCGGACAGCAGCAGCGGTCTGACAGGCCAGTGTATGCTCAGCAGGCGATTGACTCCCAGGAAGTAACCGGGCGGATAGGAATGCTATCCGCAGAGTCCGGCATAAAGCGGACTGAAGAACTGGAGCTCGGCAGACCGGTTTGGCAGTTGCCTTGGTCTTGCTCTAGTGAAGCGGCAAGTGGAAGTCGCGGAGACCGCCGGTCAGCGCGGACAGAAACTGGAGGTCGCCCGGTATGGCGGGCAAGATCCAGTGTCCGCCAGTAAGTGCGGACTGGCCCTTGCAGCCAGTGGACTGGACTTGGTGGGAATTGAACCAAGTCCAGGAGGCTCAGTCCGGGGAGATCGCGCAGTGGAGCGCGGGCTGCATTCTCAGTCCGCCAAGCTTAGTAGAAGTGCTGTTGCCTTGTTTGCTAGCTTGGGGATATGCGGACTGGAGGATTGCTTGTGCAGGAGCGTGCGGACTGGAGCCAGTGTCCGCTGAGTCCGGTTTAGCCTTGTGATGAGGTTATGGACTCGGGAGTTGCGGACTGGAGTCTGCTGTTAGCGGACTGGATCGACGTGTCCGCTAAGTCCGGAGATGCCTTGGCAATGAGGCAATGGACTTGGGATGTGCGGACGGAAGCCGGGTGTCCGCTGAGTCCGGCAGGTGCCTTGATGGCGAGGATGCGGGCTTGGGTTTTGCGGGCTGATACCTTGTCCGCAGAATGGCAGACACGGCTGTTGTGGAGTCCAGCTGTGGTGGTCCTGGCTTGTTCTCTGGCGGCAAGGCGGGCTGGATATTGGAGTCCGGCCTTGGAGAAGCTGGGGCGGACTGGCTATCTGCACAGGAGCGGCGAACTGGAATGTGTGTCCGCGGGCTGGCGGACACACTAGTTCTTGCTGCGGGTTGTGGCGGTGATCCTATCAGGAAGGGCGGTGACCATACTCATCGTCGTGCCTATAAATAGGACCCATGTCACATCAGGAGAAACAGACCTAGACCGAAGTAAGTGAACAGTAATTGAGCTCGCGTAAGTGGCTGCGGTCTGGACCTTGGTGTCCGCGCGGATTGAGGGTTGACCCGGTTGTGCTGTGCAGGTTGTGCAGATAGCGCTGGAAAGCTAGGACTTGGCGCTGATTGCGGTCAGGGACAGTGCGGACTCTGCGGTTAAGCAACAGGCAGTAAACAGCAGGTCGCGGATAGCGACCAGGCGGTCTTCTCTTTGGCGACTTGGTTCGGGGTTCAGGAAGTCGCCTGCTTCAGGCGGACTGTTCCATTCGGTGACGCAGCTTGTGCGGTCTGGCGGCTAGGCGACCTCGCGGTCAGGAGGCCTGCAGATCGGCGGAGAAGAGCTAAGCATTGGAATAAGGGGTGAGTCCGCGCGGCTTGGGTTGCGGTCTGACGACCTGGCGAACTGAGCGGACTCCACAGCAGTAGGTCGGCGGCTTGTTGATTGAGTCCGCGCGGCTTGTTTTTTGTTCTTGTCTTTGTAACTGTCTCTGCTTTCCCGGTGTTGGGTTTTGGTGAAGCATGTCTCGCCATGTATGTCTCGCCTTGTAAAGAAGGTTGCTCTTGATCAATAAAGAAGCTTGTGCTGCATGTGTTGCTGGTTGTTACTGCTTTGTTGAGATAATCTCTGCTAACTCCACGATCCGGGAAAACTTTCAACATTATAAGTGGGCGTGTCTCCTTCGGTTTGTTGAGTTTTCAACAGGGTATCCAAGGGGGCGTCTGCGGTTTGTTGAATTTTAACATGGTATCAGAGTATAGTTCCTTTTTCTTACTAAATGAAAACGCAAATAATAATCACTGCACCTGTATAAGGCCTTAATTGGACTTTTTAATGCCCTCCCAAATAAGGTGGTGATGTGTTCTAAAAAATACTTAAAAATACAACGGAGTTGAAAAGCCCTCCCAAATAAGACCTTAATCAGACTTTTTAATGTCATTTGCTCAACAGAGTATAGTTCCTTTTTCTTACTAAATGAAAAGGCAAATAATAATCACTAAGCAAATAATAATCACTGCAACTGTATAACTGGAGTGATTCAGCTCTCTACTGATCAAGATTAGAAAGGCAGCGAAGGCAAAATGCTCGAAATTAAATGTAGAGAAGCAGCTCACACCGGCTCCTATGATGAATCATAAAGTAGAGAAGACATTTACATCAAAGCTACAAAATTAAATTGGTGATTCGCCCACATTTGATAGAAAAAAACAAGCCAAATATAGTTTAGTTTTGCTCAGGACTCCTCTTTGACTTCACCGCTCGCACAATTTGCTCAGGTCGGTGCCACCATGTTGGTGTCCTCACAATTGCCCGTTCCAGCCAATCCTCAGGCTTCTCGATCCACATACCCTCCTCCACTTATTGATGATACGTTGTAGCCGCATGCTCTGCACGCCACATACACAATACTTGAAGTAGTCGCTGGCAAGCATAGTCAGATCTGCACCTCTGATTATGTAAATATACTGCACAGGAGAATGAATAGCTATAGATGAGTTAGTAAAACTTTAGGACATACGAAATATAGTTGATTTTACACCATTATTAATAGCCTTACCCTAAGGTTCCCAACTATATGATGAGGTCTGCTTTCTCAATCCAGGTGTTTCAATGGTTTACATGACATTTCTCCATTTTAACCATAGCCTTAAAAGCCACGTTGGCATCCAATTTTTTCCGCTCTTTCAAACACATTCTTCTAAAATCTTTTGTACCATTTCACTACACCATTTCTTCTTATGAGAAGCAATGATGGTTCTACAATTGAAGGATAGCATTGCAAGGCATCAGAGCATGAAAAAGTGTTCAAGAAAGGTTACCACCAATATGAAGGCAATGGTGGCTAGAAACACTTGCAATGTTTCCTCTAAAATACCATAGCCTTCACCGTCTGTACCATCAGCGCCACCACCACCACCAGGTCTACCCGGAGGATTTCCATCAGCAGCATCACCACCGAATTCTCGTCGCCTAATCTGATCCCACAAGATATCTTGAACTTTATTTTTGTTTCCCAAGCCCTTCACAGCATCCTTCACAGATTCCCATGAAAAAGCCTGCATCAGCACAAAAAATTACAAAATATGCCAAGTAACATACAGCAAAATGCTTGTGATCAAAAAAACAACTGCTCCACTTAGTAAAAAGAGGGAACGAAGAACATAAACCCACAATGTATGCTAAAGATCTTCAGCTGTAAAACGAGGGAACGAAGAACTTAAACCCACAATGTATGCCCACGTCCGATTTGCGCGACTTTTTCCAATTACTATGCATACCACAACACTAATCCCGCACTCTACCCCACAGGCAAAACATAGAAAAATTCATATTGAGCAAGTAGAAAAAACATCTAATCCTCAAATACATAATAAATTATCAAAATAATCAAATTCTTCGCAGTTCTAACGAGAAAAAGAAATTTAAGTCATGATCACATTTTGTTACTACAGTAAAAAAACACCGCTAGTTGCATTTATAAGTCATTTTTTTCTTTTCTAAAATATATAGAGAAGTTTTTTGTTTACTTTAGAAAAAAAGTCATATCACAAAATGTAGAACGATCTATCAAATACAAGTTTATCCTCATATTAGAATAGTAGGTGTATCCGTCGAGTATCGGGTGCGTACCGATATCGAAAGTGTAACCGGTACGGGTACGCGGCCCTCGGGAAATTATTCGTGCTTCATAGTAGATAAAGGATGCCAAAAGTAGAAAATCATATTCGTTTTTTGAAAAATAACAACTCCCTCTGTATATAATAGGGAGTAAAACACATGATAAAATACAATTACATAATATTAATTCTAACACTCCCCCTCAAGTTGGGCATGTAATGTTTTTCATGCCCAACTTGCTAATAATAGTAGCAAAAGTTTTCTCACTCAAAGCCTTAGTGAGGGAAATCTGCAAGCTGGCCCTTCGACTGAACGAAAGGGGTGCATACTATCCCTTTCATAATATTTTCTCTGACGAAGTGTCGGTCAACTTCAACGTGCTTGGTGAGGTCATGTTGTACATGTTGGTGTTTCCAAGGTGATCGCAAAGCAATCAAGCAGTTGGTCTTACTATCAACGCGATATGAGCCTATCGGGTCTCACATAAGAGCGTATGAAGAAGTTGGAGGATTGGAATGTGTCGATTTTACTCATATTGGATATGAGAGAAAGATCAATCCCTTGACTCATTGGAGTTGCTTTTTGGCACAGATTTGTGGTCGTCTCAACGTTTCCGTCGTGATAATTGAGATCGTCTCATCCATATTGTCGAATCAGCTGAGAGCATCTCAGTTGTACCGCTGAGATAGCTGAGAGCGTCTCAGCTATGCCGCTAAGAGCGCGTCTCTGTTGTACTGCTGAGACAGCCGAGAGCGCCTAAGCTATACCGCAGAGAGCATCTCAGCTGTACCATACAGAGACAGTTGAGATTGTCTCAGCTACACCGCTAATATTACTCGTCTCAGGTCTGCTGATAGTGACGACGTGTCTATTTTATACTCCTAAGCATAAATAGGTCAAACCCTTGGGTTTCCAGTATGCCTCCTTTTGCAATCAGAAGGAGAAGTGTTTTCCCGAGATCCAGGATCCGCCGCCACTACGAGACCTGATACAGGCGCGCGCCACCGCCGCCTCTCCTGGAGCAAACCTAGCAGTTTGCGGAGATGCAAAGGGCTTTCCATTTTCCATCCCAGATCTTGTTCGACAAGGTCCTGATGTTCTCCTTCGTTCGTGTGGATACCTGTAGAGAGCCGCAGATATATTTTTTGCGAGAACTCATACAAGCTTTCTGGAGCATCTTGATTAAGTATAAATTCAACCCCTCTCGGGTATATTGCTATCTATTATTGTGATTTTACTTCTTGATCAATGTTTCATCGCATGATCCAGTTTCTCTTCAGGGTTTTTTTGTACTATATTCCGCTGCGCACATATGATGTGTTGTATAGAAAACCCAACAGGGCAGGGTTATGAGCAATGTTGACTGCAGTCTTGTTGTCACAATACAAGTTTAAAGGGTCAGTTTACAATAACCTAATATCATTCAAGAGGGAACGAAGGCACATCCCCTCGCATATACCATGAGTCATACCTCTAAACTCAGCCATAGCACTAGAGCGAGTCGCTACATGTTGTTTTTGCTTCTCCAAGTGACTAGACTAGCCCCAACAAAGGAACATTATCCAGTAGTAGATTTTCTATCACCAACTGATCCAGCCCAATCAACATCAGTATATACTTCAATTTTTAAGTTGTCCCTAAGAGAGAATAGAATTCCCCTTCCAAGTGAGGTCTTCAAGTACCTCAAAATTCTGTGCACAACATTAAGATGTCTGACCTTAAAAGAATGCATGTATTGACTTACCACACCAACTGTATAAGAAATGTCCAAGCTCTTTGGGGATTGTTTTAACCATATAAGGCTTTCTACAACTTACAAACCTTCCCTTCCGAAACAACGGGGACAAGCCCAGGAGGCCAGGTTGCACATGTCTCCTAGTAGTTAATACCATGTGTTTGGTTGTAGCCTCTTGCCACTAGTCGTGCCTTTAATCTTTCCACAATACCTTCTGAGTTCTGCTTCACTGTAAATAGCCATCGACAACCCACAATCTTCTTGCAGGAGGGAGATTGACCAAGTCAAATGTATGGCTCTTTTACAGAGCCTGCATTTTCTCCATCATAGTCTTTGTTCATTTCGGTTGACCAAGTGCATACTGCCATGTACCAGGCACACACAGAGGAAAGAGAAGTGACAAGGATTTATGGGAAGAAGTTAACGAGACATATGCCACATATTTACATAAAGGGTGTTGAGTAGATGGGTGAATACCTTTTCTAAGGGCAATATGTAACTCAAGAGTTGTTTGGTGTTATGGGATGCGGGTGATAATTTTATGTTTTGCTTCTCTGAGTGTACACTTGCAACTCCTTTTCTTTAGGACTATCTTTGGGAATATCCACACTCTCCTCCTGAGTGGTAATGTATAAAGAAGGAAGAGGAAGAGGATAGTATGAAACGACACATTAGAAGGCTCAGACATATGATTAAAGAAGACACGCTTATGTTTAGCAAGTTCACAAATATCACACAGTTTTTAAACACAAAAGAGGAAAAACTAGGAAACAATGACTGCATAGTAGTAATAGAGAGATGTCACATGCAACGATTCCAGGTAGACAACAACGGTAGCTGGTGGGCATAAAGGGGTTGAGGAACAGAACTCACAGAACTATCGGCTCGGTATCCTCCTCGCTCCTCTATCCTTAATTCCAATGCAGACACACAGAACTCTCGGCTCGGTATTTACAAACTCATCCTTAAATGCACAAGTTACGTCTTTTGTTTCTTCTCCTCCATCTTCGGTTCCAATATAGACTCATAGAACTCTCGACTCCATATTTACAAACTCATCCTCAAATACATGAATTTATTATTCTGTTTCTACGTAGATGTCGTTCTCATCATTTTACTTATAATGGCATTTCCCCATCTCGATTTTAAGGAATTGCATTTATACGAGAATAAAAAGCCTATCCCGATGAGATCTCCCACTCCCACTCCCAGTACTGCCGAGCTCCTTTTCCAACAACCTTCCCCTTATTCGACGTCTCAGTATTATGAGCTCTTCTCTTCTCTTCAGACACACTATCATTATTATTTTACGCCTCAGCATTTCGAGCTCTTCTCTTCTCTTTGGACGCACTCCTATTAATTCAGGCCTTAACATTCCAGTTCTTCTCTTCAGCTTCTCTTCGTGCCGGACAGCTGACGATGACGCGTTAAAATGGACTATCGCCGACAATAGTGGTTTAAAGAGGTATAATATAAATTTTCTTTTCCTAATGGCGGGGCAAAACCCTAGAACGTCCAGAGGAAGCTATCTTGTCATCCTTGCAGCTAAGAGCCGCCATCCAAGGAGAATAAACGCTTTCCTCTTCCATGAGCGATGATCTATGGAGAAGGAATACTATAACGAGACTCTGAAGAAGATTGCATGCCCAAGTAACTAAAATCAAAAGCACATATCACTCGCCGCTTTCAGAGGTATATTTTTGAGGGAACACAATTTCCTTTGATTCATGTATTTGTCTTTCTTCTCTTATATTTTTCTCTTGTAATCTGTGTCAGAAATCAATCTGAGAGGTCGTCGAATTCTTGAGAAGAGTTCATGAGAAATCGACTGTTAACCGGTCGAGCCACACAACATGGGCCGCGGCCCTGCACACCCAACCCTTCTCCGCACGTGTTCTCGGTGCAGCGGGGTGTTGAGGCCGAGCCTCGAACCCTTTACCTCCTTGATAAGAGGCACTTAACGCTTGCCCTCATCACCAACTGATCCGCGCTCGACCGGCGGGATTAACAGATGCTAGCCCATGAGAGAGCGACCCATAACATCGACCTGGGAGGTCATCTGATTTTTGGGAGGAATCCGTGGAAATCGTCCAGCGAGGATGTCTAGATCTGGGAGATCTAGTAGGCTCGTCGATCTTTTTGAGAATAAGGGAGAAAGCCAACTTTGGTCCAAGAGGGTCGGTATAGAAACCGCAATAGTTTTTGATTCACTGGCTCTAATCTCTAGCGTCATGGAGATCTAGATTAAAATTTATAAATACTAATTTATATTCAATGAAATCATTCTTTGTTGTTTGATCTTTAATGATCTGTGTTCATTGTGGAGCATTTGATTTGATTCTTGTTCATACACCGCTATGATCTTCAGTAGCAAAGAATAAGGCTTCAGTTGATATCGCCAGAGATATTTATATCGCTCGACACGAATCTGGGCCGCCTCCTGCTCTGCCAGCGAGTTGGCGATTTTCGCCTCGCACTTGGAAAGCTTTTTAATGGCCTCAATCTCAGCATCCTGCGACAAAGAGCAGAGTCGGCAAAATAAATCCAAGTCCAACGCCATCAACGTCGCGCGCGGAAAGCGACCTACCTTATAGTCCCTCTAGCGGACCGACTGCATGCCGAGATCAATGGCCTTCTTGGTAACGACCTTCAAGGCCTCGGTCGTCTCCAGCAGCTTCCTTGTCGAGTAATGTCCTAGCTTGACAGCCCGGGCGAGCGAGCAGGCGGATTGATGGGCGACTTCCTCCGGGCTGAGCTCCAACATAGACTCGGCGTCAACCCGTCCATATAGAGCGTGGAGTACGGCGAAGGCCTCCCCCTTGTCCTCCCAGTCTGCCGACCAAGAGGGGAGGTTGGTGCTCAACGTCACCAAATGGTCGTCTTCCGACCAAGTTACAAGCGGATGGTCGTAAGCGTCCACCGCCCCTCGCACAAGGTTGAAGTTTGGGTGGAGGGGGGGGGGTCGAGCATCCAGCGGCACACTTGAATGCCAGGCCGAGGCGACGATACCTTCGCCCTCTTAATCGCAGGGCCCGGCGACCTGACCTTCGCCTTCCCTTTGGCGAGCATCCTCTTCTCGCCGACGTCAGGTGGAGGGTTGGACTCCGGGAAGGAGGAGGCGACTTCCTTCGCCGGAGTGAGCGACTTCTCTGGAAGCTCGCATGTCACTGCAAATGTCGAGCAAACATATCAGTACCGAGCTTTAAGTAAGAGAAGTGAGCATGTCAGAGGTGATTCTCGCTCAAACTTACCCTCGTTGGGGTGGATCTTCAGGAGCGTGTTGACGTTAAGCCGCCAGAAGATGACGTTGAACCGGCGACCTTGGAAGGATTCGAACAGCTGCTCGCGGACACCTTCCAAGATCGGCGGGAGGAAGGCGACATCGGCGGGTTGGTGTTGGCCTTCCCAGGATGCCCGCGAAGTTGTCATGGACGACGACCAGCTGCTCGCTCCACCGGTGGACTTTATTCGTCGTCCGCACCAAGGTGCATACATGGCTGTTGAAGTATACCACTCCCTCGGCAGTCGCGGCAAAGGCGAATATCTTGCGGAAGACGGAGAGGTCGAAGGCGACCCTCTCTTCCCGCAGGTAGCACAGGAACCCCATTATGATCGCTACGCCATTGGGGTTGATCTGCGCGGGGACGATCCCGAAATATCGCAGGATCTCGCGATATTCCGGCCAGAATGGAAGTCGCAGGCCGACGTCGAAGTGGCGTAGCGACAAAACCATCGCACCTTCAATGTGGGTGTTAAGCCGCTCGTTGCGAGTAGGGAGCCTAGCCGAGTATCCATCGGGCAGAAGCCTCTCCCTGAACGTCTCCAAGTCCCGCTCTGTGGTTATGGATTTCTTGAAGGCCACGTCGGCAAAGTTAGCGGCGTGTGCTTGTCGGCGAGCACTGACGTCATCTCCCACAATTTTTGCGAGCTAGCGAACTGAAGAGGAAATAAGGCGAGAAAAGAAGAGAGACAGAAACGCGAGAGCAGGAAACGATACTCGCGAGCTAGGGTCGGAAAATCGCAACAGTGTACTTAGGTCCTACCTACCCCCTCTATTTATAGGCGAAGGCCAGGGGAAGGGAGGGTGTATCTCCGTTCTAGCGAGTATCAACCTAAGTCGCAGTTTTAGGCGAGTAAGCGGATCCCGGCATTAGCCCTATATCGCGCAGCGCAGAAAAGAATACCGCGACGTTATCGGAACCTGCATGATAAACTCGGCAAATCGCAGAACAACAGCAAGCAAGAAATCGAAAGAGAAAATCAAGGGCAAGATACAAACTCGCTTATTACAATACAATAATTGTTTATTATCAATAGTCGCCTACGGCGAGTTCAAATGAAGAAAAGAAAAATCCTAAGTCCTAGGTCGTCGCTCCGGAGGATAAGGATGTCGCCCAGCCCAGCCCATTTCTCGCGCTCGCCGATAATGCTCTGTCGCCAGCGCCATCACGTCATCCCCGTGCCGCAGCTGCTCCTCCATCCTCGTCAGCCGCCCCACGGAGCCCCTACTCGCCCGGATGTCAGCCAACTCATCAAGAACGAGTTGGAGGCGACAGTTGTTTATCGCCAGCAGGCGATCATTCTCCTTCACCATATGGAAGCGGGCTTCGTAGCTCTCCAGGGTGGCCCGGAGCTCCTCTATCTTCGCCACCCGCACCTCCAAAGATGAGATCTGGCGATGTGGCTCGCAAATCGCCAGCTGGTCGAATTTGCTCTCCAATTCCAGTTAGGCGCGAGCAGCGGCGTGACGATACTCACTGCCCGACAACCCGATGGCGTCAATGAAGGTCGCCCCTGGAGTCGCCGGGCGATCTGCCAAAAATGAAGAAGTCGCCAGATCAGAAATAAAACGGCTAAAGGCATTAAGCAAAGCACCAGTAATGACATTTACCAGCATAAATATATATTGACTGAGGTTTAAGATTCTAGATTGGGAGTTGATTTATAAGAGCAATGCAAAAAAATGGCATAACTGCACTGCAATGTTGACAAAAATTGCAATGCAGTGTAGTTTGCTAGAGGGTATGAGGGCTGCTTACAGCATTTAGTAAACTTGATTTTATGTTCGCTTTCTTATTTGTCAGAGGGTGTGTTATTTAATACTTCACATATACAGGGTTTAAAGTGTAAATTAAACTTTGGGACGAAAATATGAATTTCTTTCAGAAGAATAGGATAATGTTCTCCTCATCAAAAGCAACATTTTGGAAGGGTGTACACACAATTATATGATGAGACTGATTATCTTATTGAGTTCAGAAAATCGGATTAATATGGAGGCAATTAAGTTCTAAACTGATTGTGCAATTAAGTTCTCTTCCATCCATTTTTACTGATGAAAGTAATGTGAAAAACAATCTTAATTATTGATGGCCAATTCAATCTGCAAGAAATTATTGAAAAGCCATGTCATCTTCTTCCTAAAAAAAAGAAGATACTACACTACATTTCATCTTATTGGGCAGTATTTGGGTACCTCCCTGCATCGGCGGCAGCAATGGCGGCAGGCTGAGCGGACTGAAAGCAGTGTGGCTGCTCTGAAGAAAACATTCTCTCATGCAGAATCATGTATATACACACTTTCCAAAATCACATGCTGGGCCTTTAAAGAAACGAAAATCAAATTCTTACTCATTATCTAAGCCTAAACTAAATCTATGCACGGAAATGTGTCGAAGAGAGAGAGAGGTCTGGAGAGGCAGAGGAAGTTACTGAAGAGTAAGTTTTTAAGGAGGAACCCCAAAGTTGCGAGCCCATTCTGTGTTGCGGGAATGGATAATCCTGGTCGCATTGTCTGTCACTGTCCCAACTAAAATTCATCAAATCATCAAAAGCGAGAAGGTCAAATTTTTTATTCAAATAGGATGAAGATCATGACCAAAAAGATTTCACATACCATTTTCACGTGGACAGGTTCCGCGCGTCTTCGCCGTCGCCGACCGGGTACTGTCGCGCCTGGCCGTAGGGGCGGAGCCCAGTGTCGGGCACTCGTGTGTGTGTGTGTGTGTGTGTGTGTGTATATATATATGTAATTCAAATATAGATGTATATATATATAATTGCAAACACATAAAATAAGTGCAAAAATAGATAAATTGCAAACAACAAAATTGCAAAAAAAACACAAATAAAATGCCATAAATTAGGGCAGGTAAAGGTTCAGTCCAGCGCAGCGTCGAGCACTTTTGTGTCAACCAGATCCGAGTTGGTCTCCACCAATTACATACCCCTTATATATACACTGGAGAAGCATTGAAGGTTGTGCAAGAGAGGTTGTTGTGACAGAGCTTATGTAAGCTCGGTTAAACAAAAAGGTAACATGAATCTGCAATTTTCTATTTAATTAATTGGTTAGCATTAGTTAACTTTGGCAGAAGCTTCTGATTTCATTCTCCGGGCTAAGGGGCCATCTTCCTTAGCTGTGTTAATCTCAGATTGAATAGGTTCAGCAAAGCTTTTTCTATTTCTTACTGCACGGGGTGCCAATGCTTCCTGGAAATGAATAAATTTTTTACCTTTTCTTATTGTTTAAATATATTTTTAAAAAAAGTTCGTTATTTCATTGTTAGTTAATTTTTTAAAAAAGAAGTTTGCTATTATATTGTTTATTTTTGATGAATAAATTAATTGTTTGAAGTTTTCTTATAAACAAATTTGTTATTATATAACTGTGTGAAATGTTAAAACTATTTAAAAAGAATGATGTTAAAATTTGTTATTATAACAGTTTCATTGGTGAAAATAAGTTCCCCCACACAGAGTCTTTATCATTTTCCCTGAATTGATCAACTATTTAAAATAATTATGTGATACTAATGTAATATAAACATATTTTTGTTATATTAGTTGATTTATGTTTTAAAATAATTTTATACTCCGCCCACACTGAATATAATTTCTGCGTCCGCCACTGACTGCAGCCCTACCACGACAGTCCAACCCGACCATCTCTTGGTCGAAAATCAAGCAGGAGATGATCCACCGCCACGACAGATGCTATTCCGGCTCGGCCATCGAACGCCGAACCGGTGCGCTGGATGACGTCATCGATAAGTTCATGGCTCTCGTCACCCAAGTTCCGGGCCTACCACCGGAACATTATCCCGGCTTATTCAAGCAGGGCCTTCTACCCAACATCTGGTCCCGGCTCCGCACCCATCACCCCCGGACAGTTTCGAGGCCCTTGACAAGGCCCGTCTGGTAGAGGCGGATTTATCTCCTCTTCCCCCGTTGATTCCAGGTCGGCCTCCGCCGGGAGGACGACCGTGGAGGACTACTACTACAGAGCCCCAAGCCACTCAGCCCCCTTCGGCCTCCTGGCCAGGCCCTCCACCCCCTCCTCCACGATTCTCCAACCGCGAGTTCGACGACCTCCATCGCAAAGGGATATGTTTCCACTATCGTCAACCTTATTCCCCTACCCACGTCTGCGCGGTCAAGGAGATCCACGCCATCATCGACGACTTCGAACCATAGATTACTTCGGTGGATTTTGAGGACCTCAAGATCACTGCGGAGAACACCACCGAGGCCTTCGCTGACGTCAACCTTCACCGTTTGGAGCTTCCATGCTTTTTTGTTGGTGGCATTTCAGGGGCCCAAACCATGAAGTTGGTGGGCAAGTTGGGCTACAGGGACACCATTCTGGATCATTTGAAGCACCATCTACAACGAGGCCCAACCGCCCAACAGAAGATGGTGTCCTTCGCCAACAGGAAACGTCGAGACCTCTCCTTCGAGATAGGAGAGAAGGTTTTCATCAAACTCCGCCCCTGCCGACAATTTTCGGTGGCCCATTGACTATGTCTGATATTTACGCATGCCTAAACCGTACTCGTGCTTACGGGTGCTAATGCAAATAATAACGGGGATGGAAACATCGACCCATCGGAGAGCACCCTTCCTCTACCCGTCGGTGGAGAGGGGCTTCCATACAAATATGCTAATTATGGGCTTCACCTGCTCAAGAAGAAAAGTCGTTAACCTTGACGCGCGTTTCTGAGGCATGGATCGGTCACGAACAACCTTCGCAGCGGTTGTCCACGCACGGATGACGCAACGATTCGAGCTCCAAAAAGACCACTCCAGATCTCCCCTCCTCTTGATCGGCCAAACTTGAGTCCTGAGGCTCTTCTTCTTGGTTATGCAACTAACAACACCCAGAATAGAGAGGGTCGGCCTTCCCTTGCCGGCGGCGGCCTGGACATAGAAAGGAGGAGGGAGGAGGCTCGGGTAGCCTCTTCCAGGTGACAGGAAAGAGGAAAGCGGGATCTCCTAGGCCAGCTGCTGCCCTAGCTTACTCCCAAAATATGAGGAACAAGGGGCTCGGGAGGGGCTTCTCCTTACTTGCAGTGGCCGGAATAGGGCTCGGCTTCCTCTTCGTTGGCGATGGCCGAGACAAGGACGGGCTCGGCCCTTTCCAGGTGCGACGGGAGCGAAGGAGGGCGAGAGATCGGGAGAGGAAGAGGCGGCTTCCTCCTTCCAGCCGCCAGTCAGGCTGCACGTGAGAGAGAAGACCGAGAGAGAGAGAGAGAGAGAGAGAGAGAGAGAGAGAGAGAGCGATCGGGAGAGAAAGAGAGGGGGATCGGGTGAAATGCGGTTGTTAGGTTTAGAAAGGGGGAAGGAGTTTAGGTTTTATATAAAAACCTAACTCACAATTGTTATCCGCAGACCAACCCTCTAAACGCACCGCCAAAATCATTTTGGTTAAAATTAGGGGCGTTATAGTGTGTCCCCCATAGATTATTTCTTCAAAAATATTATATTTTCATATTGTTAAATTGTGATTTCCAAATTGGATTATATTGGTTTACATATGGTCACCATTGTTCTTAGAGTTTGTCATAGTCATTACCATGCTAATTGGTTCTCCTATGATAGTGAATAACACATTAAAAAAACAAAGCAACATGCAAAGTACCTATATAATATCTACCAATCAGTGGTGGATTCATGTGATGGGGGTGCATAAATAAATAGTGTTTTGTTGACTTTCTTGCTTCTCGTTTCTACAATAGAAACATAAAGGAAAAAAATTGTGAGTCTTGATCTTATTACTGATCATGCATATTAACAGAATAGAACTCTAACACTAATAGAACATAAGCAGAATTGTAATGCCTTTTAAGTGACTACCAAACATTACCTTGGAGGGAGGACCAGTGTCCCCCCACCCCCGAAGGTCAACCCCTGGTTGACTTACTTCTCATTTCTACAATAAAAAACATAAAGAAAAAAACCTGTGAGTTTTGATCTTATTACTGATCATGCATATTAACAGAATAGAACCCTAACACTAACAAAACATAAGCAGAATTGCAATGCCTTTTAAGTGACTACCAAACATTGCCTTGGAGGGGGAGACCAGTGTCCCCCCACCCCCCAAGATCAACCCCTGGGCTGCCATCAACGCAAAT
Source organism: Platanthera guangdongensis (assembly GCA_039583875.1). Taxonomy (NCBI): domain Eukaryota; kingdom Viridiplantae; phylum Streptophyta; class Magnoliopsida; order Asparagales; family Orchidaceae; genus Platanthera; species Platanthera guangdongensis. Next base: position 95,762 of record JBBWWR010000170.1, on the reverse strand, counting down.
AATAATAGACCCACACACCGATTGAATTTCTTGAAAATCATGCCCTTTGACAGATTTGCCCCGCCACAACCAAGGTCGACCAAATTAACATCCACCAAGGAAAATAATAATAATACATATTAAAAATGGAAAATTTGTGAACTATGCAATTTTATAAAAGAAAAAATGATATCTTTGAGGAGGCTACAAGAGTAAATTAGGTTAATTAATTAAGTTAATATTTGTTCATCATCGCAATAATGCTTTATAGAAGTTAAAAAACAGACATGAAAGAATAGTATAAAGTCAAATAAGAATACTGCATAACAAAATTGAATGCCTATTGTTAATCATTCAGAGATCTTAATTTGTATATCTCAAATTTGTTTCAAGCTAATTGAAGGCTTCCATCAATAAATAACAAATAAGAGTAATTTTATAAGCTAGATTGCTTCGACTGACAAAACAACTTGATTCAGGTTTTTCAATACCGTTTGTTTTAGACAGCAATTCCTTTTTTTTACTTAATGAAAAATAAAATAAATAAAAGTCATTCATAAAACATTTAAATCAATTATTTATTTACAAATAACAAACAATACTGTTTGCTTTACAGAGTATAGTTCCTTTTTCTTACTAAATGAAAACGCAAATAATAATCACTGCACCTGTATAAGGCCTTAATTGGACTTTTTAATGCCCTCCCAAATAAGGTGGTGATGTGTTCTAAAAAATACTTAAAAATACAACGGAGTTGAAAAACCCTCCCAAATAAGACCTTAATCAGACTTTTTAATGCCATTTGCTCAACAGAGTATAGTTCCTTTTTTCTTACTAAATGAAAAGGCAAATAATAATCACTAAGCAAATAATAATCACTGCAACTGTATAACTGGAGTGATTCAGCTCTCTACTGATCAAGATTAGAAAGGCAGCGAAGGCAAAATGCTCGAAATTAAATGTAGAGAAGCAGCTCACACCGGCTCCTATGATGAATCATAAAGTAGATAAGACATTTACATCAAAGCTACAAAATTAAATTGGTGATTCGCCCACATTTGATAGAAAAAAACAAGCCAAATATAGTTTAGTTTTGCTCAGGACTCCTCTTTGACTTCACCGCTCGCACAATTTGCTCAGGTCGGTGCCACCATGTTGGTGTCCTCACAATTGCCCGTTCCAGCCAATCCTCAGGCTTCTCGATCCACATACCCTCCTCCACTTATTGATGATACGTTGTAGCCGCATGCTCTGCACGCCACATACACAATACTTGAAGTAGTCGCCGGCAAGCATAGTCAGATCTGCACCTCTGATTATGTAAATATACTGCACAGGAGAATGAATAGCTATAGATGAGTTAGTAAAACTTTAGGACATACGAAATATAGTTGATTTTACACCATTATTAATAGCCTTACCCTAAGGTTCCCAACTATATGATGAGGTCTGCTTTCTCAATCCAGGTGTTTCAATGGTTTACATGACATTTCTCCATTTTAACCATAGCCTTAAAAGCCACGTTGGCATCCAATTTTTTCCGCTCTTTCAAACACATTCTTCTAAAATCTTTTGTACCATTTCACTACACCATTTCTTCTTATGAGAAGCAATGATGGTTCTACAATTGAAGGATAGCATTGCAAGGCATCAGAGCATGAAAAAGTGTTCAAGAAAGGTTACCACCAATATGAAGGCAATGGTGGCTAGAAACACTTGCAATGTTTCCTCTAAAATACCATAGCCTTCACCGTCTGTACCATCAGCGCCACCACCACCACCAGGTCTACCCGGAGGATTTCCATCAGCAGCATCACCACCGAATTCTCGTCGCCTAATCTGATCCCACAAGATATCTTGAACTTTATTTTTGTTTCCCAAGCCCTTCACAGCATCCTTCACAGATTCCCATGAAAAAGCCTGCATCAGCACAAAAAATTACAAAATATGCCAAGTAACATACAACAAAATGCTTGTGATCAAAAAAACAACTGCTCCACTTAGTAAAAAGAGGGAACGAAGAACATAAACCCACAATGTATGCTAAAGATCTTCAGCTGTAAAACGAGGGAACGAAGAACTTAAACCCACAATGTATGCCCACGTCCGATTTGCGCGACTTTTTCCAATTACTATGCATACCACAACACTAATCCCGCACTCTACCCCACAGGCAAAACATAGAAAAATTCATATTGAGCAAGTAGAAAAAACATCTAATCCTCAAATACATAATAAATTATCAAAATAATCAAATTCTTCGCAGTTCTAACGAGAAAAAGAAATTTAAGTCAGGATCACATTTTGTTACTACAGTAAAAAAACACCGCTAGTTGCATTTATAAGTCATTTTTTTCTTTTCTAAAATATATAGAGAAGTTTTTTGTTTACTTTAGAAAAACAGTCATATCACAGAATGTAGAACGATCTATCAAATACAAGTTTATCCTCATATTAGAATAGTAGGTGTATCCGTCGAGTATCGGGTGCGTACCGATATCGAAAGTGTAACCGGTACGGGTACGCGGCCCTCGGGAAAGTATTCGTGCTTCATAGTAGATAAAGGATGCCAAAAGTAGAAAATCATATTCGTTTTTTGAAAAATAACAACTCCCTCTGTATATAATAGGGAGTAATACACATGATAAAATACAATCACATAATATTAATTCTAACACTCCCCCTCAAGTTGGGCATGTAATGTTTTTCATGCCCAACTTGCTAATAATAGTAGCAAAAGTTTTCTCACTCAAAGCCTTAGTGAGGGAAATCTGCAAGCTGGCCCTTCGACTGAACGAAAGGGGTACATACTATCCCTTTCATAATATTTTCTTTGACGAAGTGTCGGTCAACTTCAACGTGCTTTGTGAGGTCATGTTGTACATGTTGGTGTTTCCAAGGTGATCGCAAAGCAATCAAGCAGTTGGTATTACTATCAACGCGATATGAGCCTATAAGGTCGCACATAAGAGCGTATGAAGAAGTTGGAGGATTGGAATGTGTCGATTTTACTCATATTGGATATGAAAGAAAGATCAATCCCTTGACTCATTGGAGTTGCTTGTTGACACAGATTTGTGGTCGTCTCAACGTTTCCGTCGTGATAATTGAGATCGTCTCATCCATATTGTCGAGTCAGCTGAGAGCATCTCAGTTGTACCGCTGAGACAGCTGAGAGCGTCTCAGCTATGCCGCTAAGACGCGTCTCTGTTGTACTGCTGAGACAGCCGAGAGCGCCTCAGCTATACCGCAGAGAGCGTCTCAGCTGTACCATACAGAGACAGCTGAGATTGTCTCAGCTACACCGCTAATATTACTCGACTCAGGTCTGCTGATAGCGACGACGTGTCTATTTTATACTCCTAAGCATAAATAGATGAAACCCTAGGGTTTCCAGTATGCCTCCTTTTGCAATCAGAAGGAGAAGTGTTTTCCCGAGATCCAAGATCCGCCTCCACTACGAGACCTGATACAGGCGCGCGCCACCGCCGCCTCTCCTGGAGCAAACCTAGCAGTTTGCGGAGAAGCAAAGGGCTTTCCATTTTCCATCCCAGATCTTGTTCGACAAGGTCCTGATGTTCTCCTTCGTTTGTGTGGATACCTGTAGAGAGCCGCATATATATTTTTTGCGAGAACTCATACAAGCTTTCTGGAGCATCTTGATTAAGTATAAACTCAACCCCTCTCGGGTATATTGCTATCTATTATTGTGATTTTACTTCTTGATCAATGTTTCATCGCATGATCCAGTTTCTCTTTATGGTTTTTTTGTACTATATTCCGCTGCGCACATATGATGTATTGTATAGAAAACCCAACAGGACAGGGTCACGAGCAATGTTGACTGCAGTCTTGTTGTCACAATACAAGTTGAAAGGGTCAGTTTACAATAACCTAATATCATTCAAGAGGGAACGAAGGCACATCCCCTCGCATATACCATGAGTCATACCTCTAAACTCAGCCATAGCACTAGAGCGAGTCGCTACATGCTGTTTCTGCTTCTAAAAGTGACTAGACTAGCCCCAACAAAGGAACATTATCCAGTAGTAGATTTTCTATCACCAACTGATCCAGCCCAATCAACATCAGTATATACTTCAATTTTTAAGTTGTCCCTAAGAGAGAATAGAATTCCCCTTCCAAGTGAGGTCTTCAAGTACCTCAAAATTCTGTGCACAACATTAAGATGTCTGACCTTAAAAGAATGCATGTATTGACTTACCACACCAACTGTATAAGAAATGTCCAAGCTCTTTGGGGATTGTTTTAACCATATAAGGCTTTCTACAACTTACAAACCTTCCCTTCCGAAACAACGGGGACAAGCCCAGGAGGCCAGGCTGCACATGTCTCCTGGTAGTTAATACCATGTGTTTGGTTGTAGCCTCTTGCCACTAGTCGTGTCTTTAATCTTTCCACAATACCTTTTGAGTTCTGCTTCACTGTAAATAGCCATCGACAACCGACAATCTTCTTGCAGGAGGGAGATTGACCAAGTCAAATGTATGGTTCTTTTACAGAGCCTGCATTTTCTCCATCATAGTCTTTGTTCATTTTGGTTGACCAAGTGCATACTGCCATGTACCAGGCACACACAAAGGAAAGAGAAGTGACAAGGATTTATGGGAAGAAGTTAACTTGACATATGCCACATATTTACATAAAGGGTGTTGAGTAGATGGGTGAATACCTTTTCGAAGGGCAATATGTAACTCAAGAGTTGTTTGGTGTTATGGGATGCGGGTGAGAATTTGATGTTTTGCTTCTCTGAGTGTACACTTGCAACTCCTTTTCTTTAGCACTATCTTTGGGAATATCCACACTCTCCTCCTGAGTGGTAATGTATAAAGAAGGAAGAGGAAGAGGATAGCATGAAACGACACATTAGAAGGCTCAGACATATGATTAAAGAAGACATGCTTATGTTTAGCAAGTTCACAAATATCACACACAGTTTTAAAACACAAAAGAGGAAAAACTAGGAAACAATGACTGCATAGTAGTAATAGAGAGATGCCACAGGCAACGATTCCAGGTAGACAACAACGGTAGCTGGTGGGCATGAAGGGGTTGAGGAACAGAACTCACAGAACTATCGGCTCGGTATCCTCCTCGCTCCTCTATCCTTAATTCCAATGCAGACACACAGAACTCTCGGCTCGGTATTTACAAACTCATCCTTAAATGCACAAGTTACGTCTTTTGTTTCTTCTCCTCCATCTTCGGTTCCAATATAGACTCATAGAACTCTCGACTCCGTATTTACAAACTCATCCTCAAATACATGAATTTATTATTCTGTTTCTACGTAGATGTCGTTCTCATCATTTTACTTATAATGGCATTTCCCCATCTCCATTTTAAGGAATTGCATTTATACGAGAATAAAAAGCCTATCCCGATGAGATCTCCCACTCCCAGTACTGCCGAGCTCCTTTTCCAACAACCTTCCCCTTATTCGACGCCTCAGTATTATGAGCTCTTCTCTTCAGACACTCCCATTATTATTTTACGCCTCAGCATTTTGAGCTCTTCTCTTCTCTTTGGACGCACTCCTATTAATTCAGGCCTTAACATTCCAGTTCTTCTCTTCAGCTTCTCTTCGTGCCGGACAGCTGGCGATGACGCGTTAAAATTGACTATCGCCAGCGATATTTCTATCGCCGACAATAGTGGTTTAAAGAGGTATAATATAAATTTTCTTTTCCTAATGGCGGGGCAAAACCCTAGAACGTCCAGAGGAAGCTATCTTGTCATCCTTGCAGCTAAGAGCCAACATCCAAGGAGAATAAACGCTTTCCTCTTCCATGAGCGATGATCTCTGGAGAAGGAATACTATAACGAGACTCTGAAGAAGATCGCATGCCCAAGTAACTAAAATCAAAAGCACATATCACTCGCCGCCTTCAGAGGTATATTTTTGAGGGAACACAATTTCCTTTGATTCATCTATTTGTCTTTCTTCTCTTATATTTTTCTCTTGTAATCTATGTGTCAAAAATCAATCTGAGAGGTCGTCGGATTCTTGAGAAGAGTTCATGAGAAATCGACTGTTAACCGGTCGAGCCACACAACATGGGCCGCGGCCCTGCACACCCAACCCTTCTACGCACGTGTTCTCGGTGCAGCGGGGTGTTGAGGCCGAGCCTCGAACCCTTTACCTCCTTGATAAGAGACACTTAACGCTTGCCCTCATCACCAACTGATCTGCGCTCGACCGGCGGGATTAACAGATGCTAGCCCGTGAGAGAGCGGCCCATAACATCAACCTGGGAGGTCGTCTGATTTTTGGGAGGAATCCGTGGAAATTGTCCAGCGAGGATGTCTAGATCTGGGAGATCTAGTAGGCTCGTCGATCTTTTTGGGAATAAGGGAGAAAGCCAACTTTGGTCCAAGAGGGTCGGTATAAAAACCGCAATAGTTTTTGATTCAATGCCTCTAATCTCTAGCGTCATGGAGATCTAAATTAAAATTTATAAATACTAATTTATATTCAATGAAATCATTCTTTGTTGTTTGATCTTTAATGATATGTGTTCATTGTGGAGCATTTGATTTGATTCTTGTTCATACACCGCTATGATCTTCAGTAGCAAAGAATAAGGCTTCAGTTGATATCGCCGGAGATATTTATATCGCACGGCACGAATCTGGGCCGCCTCCTGCTCCGCCAGCGAGTTGGCGATTTCGCATCGCACTCGGGCTTTTTAAGGCCTCAATCTCAGCAGCCTGTGACAAAGAGCAGAGTCAGCAAAATAAATCCAAGTCCAACGCCATCAACGTCGCGCGCGAGGAAGCGACCTACCTTATAGTCCCTCCAGTGGACCAACTGCATGCCGAGATCAATGGCCTTCTGGGTAACGACCTTCATGGCCTCGGTCGTCTCCAGCAGCTTCCTTGTCGATTAATGCCCTAGCTAGACAGCCCGGGCGAGCGAGCAGGCGGATTGATGGGCGACTTCCTCCGGGATGAGCTCCAACATAGACTCAGCGTCAGCCTGCCCATATAGAGTGTGGAGGACGACGAAGGCCTCCCCCTTGTCCTCCCAGTCCGCCGACCAAGAGGGGAGGTTGGTGCTCAACGTCACCAAATGGTCGTCTTCCGACCAAGTTACAAGCGGACGGTCGTAAGCGTCCACCGCCCCTCGCACAAGGTTGAAGTTTGGGTGGAAGTGGGGGGGTCGAGCATCCAGCGGCGACACTTGATCGCCAGGCCGAGGCGACGATACCTTCGCCCTCTTAATCGCAGGGCCCGGCGACCTGACCTTCGCCTTCCCTTTGGCGAGCATCCTCTTCTCGGCGACGTCAGGTGGAGGGTTGGACTCCGGGAAGGAGGAGGCGACTTCCTTCGCCGGAGGGAGAGACTTCTCTGGAAGCTCGCACGCCACTGCAAATGTCGAGCAAACATATCAGTACCGAGCTTTAAGAAAGAGAAGTGAGCATGCCAGAGGTGATTCTCGCTCAAACTTACCGTCGTTGGGGTGGATATCGAGGAGCGTGTTGACGTTAAGCCGCCAGAAGATGACGTCGAACCGGCGACCTTGGAAGGATTCGAACAGCTGCTCGCGGACACCTTCCAAGATCGGCGGGAGGAAGGCAGCATCAGCGGGTTGGTGTCGGCCTTCCCAGGATGCCCGCGAAGTCGCCATGGACGACGACCAGCTGCTCGCTCCACCAGTGGACTTTATTCGCCGTCCCCACCAAGGTGCATACATGGCTGTTGAAGTATACCACCGCCTCGGCAGTCGCGGCAAAGGCGAATATCTTGCGGAAGACAGAGAGGTCGAAGGCGACCCTCTCTTCCCGCAGGTAGCACAGGAACCCCATTATGAATGTTATGCCATTGGGGTTGATCTGCGCGGGGACGATCCCGAAATATCGCAAGATCTCGCGATATTCCGGCCAGAATGGAAGTCGCAGACCGGCGTCGAAGTGGCGTAGCGACAAAACCATCGCACCTTCAATGTGGGTGTTAAGCCGCTCGTTGCGAGTAGGGAGCCTAGCTGAGTATCCATCGGGCAGAAGCCTCTCCCTGAATGTCTCCAAGTCCCGCTTTGAGATTATGGATTTCTTGAAGGCCGCGTCGGCAAAGTTAGCGGCGTGTGCTTGTTGGCGAGCACTGACGTCATCTCCCACCATTTTTGCGAGCTGGCGAGCTGAAGAGGAAATAAGGCTAGAAAAGAAGAGAGACAGAAATGCTAGAGCAGGAAACGATACTCGCGAGCTAGGGTCGGAAAATCGCAACATTGTACTTAGGTCCTACCTACCCCCTCTATTTATAGGCGAAGGCCAGGGGAAGGGAGGGTATATCTTCGTTCTAGCGAGTATCAACCTAAGTCGCAGTTTTAGGCGAGTAAGCGGATCTCGGCATTAGCCCTATATCGCGCAGCGCGGAAAAGAATACCGCGATGTTATCGGAACCTGCATGATAAACTCGGCAAATTGCAGAACAACAGAAAGCAAGAAATCAAAAGAGAAAATCAAGGGCGAGATACAAACTCGCTTATTACAATACAATAATTGTTTATTATCAATAGTCGCCTACGGCGAGTTCAAATGAAGAAAAGAAAAATCCTAAGTCCTAGGTGGTCGCTCCGGAGGATGAGGATGTCACCCAGCGCAGCCCATTTCTCGTGCTCGCAGATAATGCTCCGTCGCCAGCGCCATTGCGTCATCCCTGTGCCGCAGCTGCTCCTCCATCCTCGTCAGCCGCTTCATGGAGCCCATACTCGCCCGGATGTCGGCCAACTCGTCAAGAACGAGCTGGAGGCGATGGTTGTTTATCTCCAGCAGGCGATCATTCTCCTTCACCATATGGAAGCGGGCTTCGTAGCTCTCCAGGGTGGCCCGGAGCTCCTCTATCTTCACCACCCGCACCTCCAAAGATGAGATCTGGCGATGTGGCTCGCAAATCACCAGCTGGTCGAATTTGCTCTCCAATTCCAGTTAGGCACGAGCAGCGGCGTGACGATACTCGCTGCCCGACAACCCGTTGGCGTCGATGAAGGTCGCCCCTGGAGTCGCCGGGCGATCTGCCAAAATGAAGAAGTCGCCAGATCAGAAATAAAACGGCTAAAGACATTAAGCAAAGCACCAGTAACGACATTTACCACAACGAGGAGACCTTGATCGGTGAGGAGACGGGTCGCGACCTGGAACATCTCGCCGGCCAGAAGATGGGCCACCAGTATGCTCGGCCGCTTTGCCCTGCCCGCGACCTCCATGACCAAGATCCACGACTTTCGGAGAGAAGTAGCTCGGCCACGACTTTTCTGGCTTCCGGACTAAAGGTTGTGACGAACTCGCCGGCGCATGCGGAGTCTTCAGCGGAGGGGGCAGGGGAGGTCGCGGCGTCACAGCTTGTTGCTGAGCGGTCAGAGGCAGCAACGGCGGCAAGGAAGCACTCGCTGCCTGGAGAGAGGCAACGTCCAGAGGCGGCGGCGGCAATATGGAGCTCGTTGCTGGCGGCACAGAAACTTGCATAGGAGCGAGAGTGATCTTGATCGCCGGAGCGACCTTCTTCGCCGGTGGTTCCTTCGCCGGAAGTTCCTTGCTCGCCGTGGGATTCTCCTTCACCATGGGAACCGAGGCTTTAGACACATTCTTGGCGCCAAGATTAATCCGGACCGTGTGCACGGTCCTAGGGGGTTTCTCGGCAGCGAGGGCGGGTAGCGGCACAGAATTCAGAGGGGCGACATTCAAATCCGCGTCGGCAACATCCGGTGGAGAGTCTACGAGTAAAGAAATCATGTCAGCGAGAAGTAAATGGTGACCAGACGATTTAAAAGAATGGTTCGGCAAAATGGCAACCTGGCAGGGCGATGACTTCAACCTGCTGTGGCACCGGACGGAGTATTGGAGACTTCCGGAATGTTTAGCGAGCTGAGGCTGGAGTCAGGGGCGGCCACATTGGGGATGTCGTCTAGCCCAAGGTCGCTGAGAAGCTTCAAGGTGCTAGCAGAGCGCGTGGGATTGCTTGTCGAAGCCGCGACTTGCGCAGATGGTGGAGGCGGGTCGACCATGGTGGAAGCAAGTGTCTTCTTGGACTTCTTGGTCTTCTTCTTTTTATGAGGGGCAAGTCGGCGGCGACGTCTTCTTCCCGCGGCCTCTTGGGCTTGGCGATGCCGAGAAAGCCGGTCAGAGCGGCGAGGCTGTCTTGAAGGAGTTTCTCGTTGGCGTTCAACATGATGTGCGAGCTCTGAAGATCCGCCTCAAGAACCAGGCCCCCGCTATTTATAGAGATCGGCAGGCAGTCATTAAGTGCGAGCAACCCCGATACTCGACATAGCAGCTCGTCGAATAAGCGTTGGATGATTCTTTCCGAGCTCCTACGACGCTCGAAAAGAGCGTGGATTGTGTACAACCCGTATTCGTCGAGCATGGGTCCTACCATAGCCAGGTCAACAGAAGTCAAGGTCAACAAACCAAGACAGGAGTCAAAGTCAGCGCGCAAGACCGCGGAAGGCCTGGGCAAGTATAGCGAGCTTCTCCCGCATACTCGCCAGTTAGGCGACTATGCGAGAGACCCGCCCAGCCCGTGTGAGTTCCTCTGGAAGTCGCCAGGGGGTGGGGTATAAATATGACCCCCCCCCCCCCTCCTTGAATTTCCTTATAAATAGGACCCCAGGGGTACGAGATGAGACATGCAAATTCCACGGCAGGATACTCACGAGCTCTCTTTTGAAGATACTAGTCGAATCTTTGGATTTCTTTTCCTTAGAGGCCAGGTCACGAAGTTACGACTTGTCATCAGCTAGTCTCCCTCGTACCTAGTTCGGCCACTTTTGGTTGAGAAGAGGCTGCTCCTTTCGAGCATCCGGGTATGTGGGACCTTCCTGCCGCAACATCTGGGGTCCTGTTAGCCTTCATTCTTCATCCTAGTCATCCCAGTCGTCTAATCTTAACTCTTAGTCGGTAACCTTAGGCGACATTGGTCCGAATATGAGGTTGGAAATTTTTCTGGCTTCAACAATCATGTTTGATTATTCTAATGAAATGCAAGGAAGGAGCACCGCCGCCCCGATTAAGGGGCGGGGTCGTTATAATTTGGTCAGCTTTAGCTGACCGTTGCCTTCTTTTGTCACCGTGCGGTGGATTGTTTTTATGCAGGAACAGGTGAGCCTAGTGACAAGTAGCGGGCTGAAGCCCTTGATGCTGTGCTGGCCCTTGAAGGCCAAAGCGAAATGTTTTGTTTATTATGTTCATATGTGGTCGGCCTGCATGCCGAAGTATGAAAAACATGTATTATTCAAGTAAATACTTGTAAGGCCCTAAGGCCGAGACTTTGGTGTGTTTTACTGTCATTCATACTTTGGGTTTTGTGGACATTCTTGCTTTGGCTTTTGGGTTTTTATAACTATTTTAAAAGCTTTCGCTAGAATGCTCTGAGTTAGGAAATGTATTCCTATGTTGTTATCTTAGTATTAATATGTAACTCCGCTGACTTGTCGTGGCATATGGCATGGGCCCCCGGCCGAACCTTCTGTTATATTCCATGTGACGGATGGGGATGTTACAGACATTGAGCTGTCAAGCTCTTTACCTAGCTCTGTAGGTACAGAAGTCATGATGGAAAAGCTCTCCATCAAAGATAAAGGCCCAGCTCTGCAAGAAGAGTGTGAAGAGGGATTCTGTCCAGAGGAAGCACATGACAATCAAGCTGGAAATGAAGACCAACTTGTTACTGAAAATGATAATCAGCAGGAAGCAGTCAGACTGCCACCTGCAGTCAAATATCTTAGAGATCACCCTCTTGAGCAGATAATAGGTGAGGTCAGCAAAGGTGTACAGACCAGAAGCAGGAGTCTCAACACAGCACTCTATTCCATCTTCCTGTCACAAGAAGAGCACAAGAAATTTGAAGAAGCAAATCAAGACCCATTCTGGATTGGGGCAATGCAGGAAGAACTGAACCAGTTCAAAATGCGCAAGGTCTGGAAGCTGGTTCCCAGACCAAATGGACTTAATGTCTTTGGAGTCGAGTGGATTTTCAGAAATAAAATTGATGAAAATGACATTGTAATCAAAAATAAAGCCAGACTGGTGGACAAAGGGTATAGACAGGAAGAAGAGATTGACTATGATCAAACATTTGCCCCAGTTGCAAGGTTGGAAGCAATCAGATTGTTCCTTGCATTTGCAACTTTTCAGGGATTCAAGGTATTCCAGATGGATGTCAAGTCTGCCTTCCTGAATGAAGACTTGAAGGAAGAGGTTTATGTAGAGCAGCCTCCAGCGTTAGTCCCAGAAAGTTTGCTCCTTGCTTCAAAAGTTTTTTTTAACTCCAACATATCTCTGCAAATCTTATTCATCCTCACCCCTCCCCCCTCTAAGATTGACCACTAGATCCAACAAGTGCTATCAGAGCAAGATTATATCAAAACGATTTCTCCGCCGAAAATAATGACCAACTTCGATCTCGAATATATAGTGGGGATGAATTTTTACACTGAAAATTCATTAACACCACCATTGTTTACAGGTGTGAACCATAACATGTAGAAAGTATTAATGAGAAAATTCCTTATATGATTAAACATAATAGTTTAAAATATTACTAGTACCAAGCCCCCAAATAATTAAATAAGAATGAAATGTTATTTAAATACTAAAGCAATGAATAGCTTATTTTGTGGGCTTTGTCACAAAATTTTCAAACTCATCAACACTCTACCTACTGCTTATGATATATGTAAAATTTTTTAAGATTACTTATATTTTTCCTTCTACAGGATAAAGAATTGAATATAAAAATCAATAAGCATAAGGAAATTATGATTAAAAACACAATGCATAAATTCACAATTTCAAGCAAAATCAAAAAAAATGTTGAACCTAAATTCTCATACAATAACTAAGCCAATCAGAGGGAGTGAAATACATCAATTGCTTGCAAGTGAAATTCCAAAACATAATCACAATCTTCATTTACAAAATCAATCCACTCCCAACAAAAAATCATGTGAACACAAATTTCCAAAGAAAAACTATTCTAAGTGTCTTTATGTTAAACAACGTGAATTTAACTTGAAAAATAATTTCAACACGCTTGAATCTATAACACATTGTTTTTCAAGCCAAAAATACTAAGACGACTCATAATAATCATAATGAAAATTTGCAACATAAAAAAATATGGCGTATGTGGGGAAGGCGTGCGATTCCGTTGTCGTGGGGGCTGGACGTGGCGCAGGAATCGTTGGCGGAAGACGCAGTCTCGCGTGCGGAAGCCCACGTGATGAAGCCCTAGCCGACGACTCAATGGAAAGCTCAAACGGGGAAGATGAACAGCGTCGGGCCGGGTTTAAGCTGGGAGCTAGCTATTTAATCACCCTGAAATTAACATATGAAGTTATATATATATACATATATATATATATATATATATATATATATATATATATATATATATATATATACAAGCAGTCGTGCACGGAGGACCCCGTGCGGGGTAACGACATTCGGCGAGGGCGACTAATAATTGCAGTAAAAACCAAGAGATGTATCACGGTAACTATGCAATGAGACTCAAAATTCTTAATAAACTACAAAATATCAAATAAAATCATCTGTAAAATAAAATCTTCACTGCAAGACGTCATTAATTTAATAATTTATCCAGCATAAATATATATTGACTGAGGTTTAAGATTCTAAATTGGGAGTTGATTTATAAGAGCAATGCAAAAAATGGCATAACTGCACTGCAATGTTGACAAAAATTGCAATGCAGTGTAGTTTGCTGGAGGGTATGAGGGCTGCTTACAGCATTTAGTAAACTTGATTTTATGTTCGCTTTCTTATTTGTCGGAGGGTGTGTTATTTAATACTTCACATATACAGGGTTTAAAGTGTAAATTAAACTTTGGGACGAAAATATGAATTTCTTTCAGAAGAATAGGATAATGTTCTCCTCATCAAAAGAAACATTTTGGAAGGGTGTACACACAATTATATGATGAGACTGATTGTCTTATTGAGTTCTGAAAATCGGATTAATATGGAGGCAATTAAGTTCTAAACTGATTGTGCAATTAATTTCTCTTCCATCCATTTTTACTAATCAAAGTAATGTGAAAAACAATCTTAATTATTGATGGCCAATTCAATCTGCAAGAAATTATTGAAAAGCCATGTCATCTTCTTCCTAAACAATCTTAATTATGTGATACTAATGTAATATAAACATATTTTTGTTATATTAGTTTATTTATTTTATAAAATAATTTTATACTCCGCCCACACTGAATATAATTTCAGCATCCGCCACTGACTGCAGCCTTACCACGACAGTCCAACCCGACCATCTCTTGGTCGGAAATCAAGCAGGAGATGATCCACTGCCACGACAGCTGTTATTTCGGCTCGGCCATCGAACGTCGAACCGGTGCGCTGGATGACGTCATCGATGAGTTCATGGTGGGTGCCACGACAGCTGTTATTCCGGTCCGAAATTTGCGCCTCGATTCTTCGGGCCTTTCGAGACCCTCACATGCATAGGGGCGACCTCTTACCACCTTTGCTTCGCAACTGGGAGCCGCATTCATCTGATCTTCCATATCTCGCAGCTACGATGCATGATGGGTGAGCACACCACCACGAATCACAATCTCAGCCGCCCTCGACCTCATAGGAGAGACACCCTACTATCTGTTGAAAATTGTGAAGTGAAAGTGGTTGATTGAGCAGACCGCGCGGCCTGGGCGGACTGATGGTGCGGTTTGGGTTAAGTGATGGTGCAGCCTGGGTGAACTAGTGGTGTGGCTTGGGCGCCATGTCTACTGCGACCTGATGACGGTGTTCTGTCAGCTCGGCTTGTGGTTTTGCTGTTGGTTTGTTCTCCTTGATGTAACCGGGAGGATTGGTGGTGTATCCGCGGAAGTTTGGCGGACTCAGTTTGAGTCCGCGGAGTCCGTTGTGGCAGACTGTGTTTGGAGATCGCAAGATCGGCATTGGTCGATGCCCTTGATCTCTAGTGATGCAGTGGATGATAACCGTATTCTTGGTGGCGGACTGTCCTTGGAGCTGGCGATCTGGCTTCGTGTCCGCAGAGCTCGCGCCTTGTGTAGTGGGTTGCTGGACTTGGTCACACACTGTGACAAGTCCAGGGTATTCGTTGTGCCTGTGGTGTCCGCTGGTTGACCAGCGATCTATGCCTGTTGGTCGTGGACTTGTGTGGCGGGCTAGTACGGTGTTCGCAGGCTGTGCGGAGTGGTGCTATGACTGAGTGTAGCGTGTGTACTGGTGCAATATGTGGGTTGTTGTTGTCTGCGTGCTGAACAACATGTGGGCTGGTGCGGTGTCCGCCAGGTAGCGGACTGGCTTCCTGACTTGATACCCGGCGAATCGGCTCTGGCCTTGTCCTCGCGGACTCAGCGGACTGAGTTGTGCTAGCTGCGAGCTTGGGTGGTGACTATATCTACTAGGGCGGTGACCACACTCCTCACCCCGCCTATAAATAGGGCCCCATGTCACTTCAATAGCAACTGAATGAACAGTAAGTTGAGCATGGATTAATTGTTGCGGCCTCAGTTTTCTAGTCCGCGCGGATTGAGAAGGTTTAACTAGTTGCTATTTGTAGGTTGTGCAGCTAGCACTGTGAAGCCAGGAGTCTGGTTCTGATTGCAGTCAGGAAGCAGTGGAGCTTACAGTTACAATTAGCGGTTTGAAGCAGTTCGCACTTGGCGGCCAGTCAGTCTTCTCTTTCGCAATTGAAGTTCAAGTTCAATAACCAGTTCGCCTGTCGTGGCGAACTTGGTGGTCTGTTCTTTCAGACCGGCGACAGCTTGTAGAGCAGTCATCTCAACAGAATAACGGGTAGTCCACGGACTGCGCGGACTCCGTAGATCAGTGCAGTAGCAGCGGCTTGGCGGTCTCAGCGGACTTGGCGGACTAGGCGGTCTCTGAGGCAGTCCGCCCGGCTTGAATTTTTCTTGTTTGTTTGACTCTCTATTATACTTGGCGAAATCATGTCTCGCCATGTATACCTTGACTTATAAAATTGATAGTTGATATTACAAGATTTGTGGTTGCTCTCCTTTGTTTCTGATTACTTAGCTCAGTTTATGGTTGGAGTGTTCCTGCGCCTAGTTCTCTCTTTCTGCTTGATCAAGTGATCAGCTTGATAGCTCTGGAAGTGTTTGCTTGATACCAGTTGATCAGCTTGTGAGAAATTTCAACACTATCACGCCTCAATCCTCGATCATAGATACTGCACCCGGGGGGACCATACATCGAAGGAGGTCCTTGTGTCTTGGACTAGCCGACCCGACTCAGACACGACGTGACTGCCCCGGGATGACTTTCGCTGCCAGTTCACCAACTATCGCCTTGAGGACAAGACACATTTTCCAGACGGTGACACTGTTACGGAGTTGCATGACGTCAAACCTCCTTTACAAGTTTACACATGCAAGCCGCGTATACCAGACGGCCCCACCGAGCCCGCGGAGTAGATCGCGACCTAGCTATTATCGTATCATTTATTTCAGCATTTATGTTTTTTATTTTCAACAATTATGTTTTATTTCAGCTTTAATTTTTGGGCGGATTATTTGTGTCGCTGTTCACACCCCACTACTATAAGGGGTAGCGCTTGTACTCGTTTGTGGACATCTTGGATGAATGTGTGTTTTTCAATATTCCCTCCTCTTTTCTCTAACTCTAATCTACCCCCTCTCCCACTTCCTTTCCTCTCTCTCCCCATCATACCCCATAACCGACAGTCCCCTCCTCCATCGCCCCTGATCTTGAAGGCAATAACTTATATATCATAATAAGAAAATATCACCAAATAAGAAGATCCCGTGTGTCATATGTTGAAAGGTAGATTTTAACATAACTATAGGAACTATATCTACCAATAAAGTGCATTGTATTCATATTTTCTTGTTACGTTTCACTCCAGCATGAAACCGCGGTTACTAATATATGAGTTAAATCATGGTAATCTTTGCCTACTTCCTAAAAACAAATTCATTGTGTATATGGTCCATTTAATATAAATAAGCCATTAAACCAGATTCCTAAAAACAAATGTATGCACTAACATTACCTTTTTCATGCTCTTGATCTTCGAATCCCAAAAAACATGGATGCAATGGCTAAGATTTAGATCATCACCTTCAAAATAATCTCACAGTCGCTAAATTCTTGTGCAAATCCCCCCCCCCCCCACCCCACCCCACCCCCCCAGAATCTGTAATCAAAAAAAAATCAACAATCAGATTTTCATGAAATAAAAGGTTATTTAAACCATAAAATAAATAAGATTTAGTTTCCAAAATTGACCGGATATCATAAAAGGTAGTCAAAAGCCCTACAAATCATTCTTAGTTAACATACTCACATCTTACCAAATATATCCTCACCATAAAATGTAACCATGCCAATTATAGTTTTTTGCGCCTATGCTTTGAATGACAATCTTGGCAATGACAAAGAAGAGGAATAAAGTGGAGTAGATCTATGAAAGCCCTGGTTATCGGGATGCGGATTGTGGGATTTGATTTAGGGGGAACTGATGTGTGAAGTACACAGATTGAGAGGAGGCGAGAGTAGTGCCCAACTACTCTGGCCGAAAGAGCTTCATATGGCTTTGCAGGAGCAAGTTTGCACGGTAGCATTGCTCCAATTGCTAATAGGAACCTAAAGATAAGAACATCCTGAAGGGTTCAAAATATTTTATAAAATAAAATAATGCAATCTTACACATGTATTTTATTAATTAACTAATCAAGAAAGAAAATCGTTAAGATGAGAATGATTCATAGAATACCTGGAAAGGAGTTTTCTTGACAATCTATCACTTAATATTTTACATCAGATTTTCTTAGCAATTTTAAGCACTGCTGCAAGAAATCTATATCACGGCCATCAATTCATGTAGCTACATAAGTTAAGGATACTCTGTTATAAACACTTAGACATCATTATAAACCGTTACAAAATCTATATCTGCCTTAGATCCTGCGATTAAAAGCATTACATTGCCTATATTTGCCTATGATCCTGCAATTGAAAGCATTGCATTGTCTGCAGTTCGTTTGAAATCAAAATAATAATTATATTTTTAAGCATACAACATGGTTTCAATTACAAGAGAAAGAAGTAAATCACATCAATTAAGGCTAGAATTCAGAGAAGAGAAGTAGTTGAATAAATGGGGAAGAAGTATTTTGTACCGGGGGTTGCCGAGGAGGATGAATCGACGTCAAGGATTCAATTGCAGGCGGGCTCAGCGAGTTCGATTGCTTATGGAGGCAGCAGTTCCGATTGCAAGAAGGGTAGCAGAGTAGGTTGCAGGCAGTGGCATGGGAAGCGAGAGAAACAGTGGAAGCGAGTTCAGCAAGATCTATTGCTCAAATAAAAGCCGAACAATCTCAAATAAAAGTAGGTGCGCTTAAGAAATTTACTGTTGGAACACCCTATTACTAATTTGGGTCAGGATCACTATGTCTCTAGGAACCTTTGCTTGACCTCCTGTATAGCTAAATAGGTCAATTAGAATTGAGTCTAAGGGTTAGAAGTCTAGGTTTGGAAGCTGCCCTGAAGACCAAGATTGTGTTTAGAGACTAAGTCATATCGTCGAGCTCAGCACGACGATTCGTCGAACTCCGATCGACGATCGTCTAGCTCAACTTCGACAGATAATCGAACTCCATTCGACGATCGCTGAGCTCAACTTCATTATATCGTCGAACTCCAATCGACGATCGGTGAGCTCAGGTCGACGATTTTGACTCTGCCGTGGATCTTTATCTCTGAGCTCAGTTCGACGATCTTTGAGCTCAGATCGACGATATTCTGCTGCTGTATGTTTCCAGATCGCTGAGCTCAGCTCGACGATAGCAGAGCTCAGTTCGACGATTTCAGACAACTTCCAGGATGTTTCTAAATTCAAATTCAAATCAGTCAAGGAGTTATTCTGCAATTAATTCAGAGATTTCCTAGTCATTTTCATTCATTTCTGGACCAAGTTTCAAGGGATTTTTCAAGGAATATTTATGTGCACTTTCCTTCAGAAGAGATTTTACAATTAAGGATGCAATTAATGCAGGCTAACGGCTATTCTTGACAGAGAATGTTATTCTATTCTGTACCAGAGAATAAAAGACAGAATTTTTGAATCACTCATAGAACAGAGATTACAAAGACTCATTCAGAAATATTCTGTCAAAAAGAATTCTGAAGAACACTCATCCAAGGAGATCAAGCTTTCTAAAATCTTCAGATCTCTTTAGTTTTCAAAGTGTTCAAGGCCAACATATTTTCAAGACTCCAGACATTCAACATTTCAGCTATTGCTGAAATCATCTATTGCTGGAGTTCAATCTTTGAAGGCCTATCACCCTCAGCAAAGCTTTTCTTCCTGAAGATCTCAAGGATTCAGGGGGAGCTTTGACATCAACAATCCACATAGTCTTCTCAGTTGTTTGAGAAAGAGAAGACTTCCATCACTCTCTCACCCCCTCTCTGTAAAGGGTTTCTCAAACTCCCTTCAAAAGTTTGAGTTTGGTTTTTGAGCACCTTGTCAAAAGCTCATTGGTGGCAAGACACCTGATCAAAAATTATGCTTTGGTTTTTGAGCACCTTATCAAAAGCTCATTGGTGCCCAGGATACCTGATCAACTCATCCTGCAGTGGATTCCTACCTAGGGTGGTAGAAGAGTGGATGTACCTAAGTTTAGGGGAACCACTATATTTCCTTGTGTCTTCTGGTTTTGCTTGTTTTTATTTTTGTTTCTGGCCTTGATTCTTCTGTGATTAGCTTTTGCTTATTATAGTTCTGTAATTTGGTTTTTAACTACTTCCCTGCTCACACATATTACAACAACTGTTGTAAAAAGTTTCAAAGCACCATATACTCTATTCACCCCCCTCTATAGTATATCAGATCTAGCTGCTCTTTCATACACGATAATAAATAATCGCTGAAAAATTAAAATGTGGGACTTATGATTCGACGAAGGATGCATCAATTCCACCCTAGTACGGCAACAGAGACAGCGGTTTCTAATACTACACCCGCTCCACCCAGCCCTCATGGATCGATCAATTCCACCCTAGTACGACTACAGAGATGGAAGCTTCAAAAACTAAATCTGCACCACCTGGACCTCTTTGAATCATCAACATTCCCAATTTCTAGCTCCATTTCAGGTTCTCATAGCAATGACGAACGTAACCGACAATCTGGAGATCGAGACTAGGGAAGATACATCCATGACCGATCAGGTTCTCTTAGCAATGACGAACGTAACCGACAATCTGGAGATCGAGACTAGGGAAGATATATCCATGACCGACTCATCTTCGGGCGCACTTGTAGATGAATTCATGCAAGAAGAAGATGATATTTCTCTTCAGCTTCTCTTCAACAAGGAGATAGAGACGACATCAGAAATATTCTCCACCAACTCTACTGCTCCCACTCTTATTACTAATACGACTACAGAGATGGAAGCTTATAAAACTAAATCCGTACCACCTGGACCTCTTTGAATCAACAACATTCCCAATTTCTAGCTGCTTGTTTTGCCCTATAACATCTTTTGGAATTTCAACATAGGTTGTAGTAATAGGAATTGGTGGATGGTCAACATTGGGGAGCCTGAATTTCACTTCAGCAGCGGCAGTTTTTTGGTCTCCACTAGATCCGATTTGTAGGGGTGTTGAGGATTTAGTTGTAGAAGCTTCGGCCACTGTAGTTGTTTTGGGAATCGGAGTGAGAGCAATAGTTTTTTGGTCTCCAAGAGATTCGGTTGGCGGGGGGGGTTGAGGATTGAACTGTAGAAACTTCCGCCACTGTAGTCGTTTTGGGAATGAGAGTGAGAGCATCAGTTTTTTGGTCTCCAGAAGATCCGATTAGCGAGGGTGGTGAGGATTTAGCTGTAGAAACTTCATCCACTGTAGTCATTTTGGGCATGAGAGTGAAAGCAGCAGAGTCGGTGGAGAAAATTATTGTCATCTCTACCTCCTGGTTGAAGAGAAGCTGAAGAGAAACACGTTCTGGGTCTTGCAAAAATTCACCTGCAAGTGCGCTGTAGGATGAGCCAGTCGTGGATGTATCTTTTCAAGTCTTTGTCTCCATGTTGTCGGCTACATTCTTCATTGGCAAAGAGAAGCCTAAATGAAGCTGGAAAACGGGAATACAGAGGATCGAGCAAGCTGCTCGGAATGCAGAGGCGTCGTAAAATGATTAATAAATAATGATTAATTTTCTCTGACTTTGCCATTATTTATTAATCATTAGGATGCGCAATAATTTAGCAAACTTAGGATTCGTTTGGCACGGGTGTGACGTTCGTGAACGCGATGGTGGTCATGAACCATCGTTTGCGAACGCCCGACCTCCCAGAAAAAATTAATACATTTTATAACAATCAGCGATGCATGCCAGAGACGCGATTGTAGCGGACTTGAGGGTGGAGCTTGAGATAAATATATTCTAGTTATAGGTAAATACATACATAAATTCAGTAATTTATAGAAAACATTGTTATAAACTTTTGTAATAAAAAATAAAGAGTCCTATTTGATTTTATTTGTGGAGAATTGAAATTAAATAATTTTATAAAAAACAGCTTGCTCATTGCTCAAGGCAGCCACCACTACATGTACGTACTTCTCACTTTTTCCCAACTATTTTTCTTCTTCCTCACGACATTCTTCGCACTCCTCTACCGGCGAGCTCAAACTCATTGTCCAGCCAAATTTCTCACGACCGACATTTCGATTTTTTCGAGCTCTGCACTCGTATTTTTTTTCATTTTGCAGTGGCTCTGCATTCTGAACAGCTAGCTCGATCCTCTGCAATCCCGTTTTCCAGCACCATTGTTGTTGCTGCTGAAGTGAACTGTTGCTGCTGCTGAAGTGAAATTCGGGATACCGAATGTTGATAATTTACGAATTCCTAGTACCACGACACAATCGTCGTCAACCAGTGTTGAAATTCCAAAAGATATTACGGGGAAAAACAGGCAACTTCGTCTTAAGAATCCAGGGGATGCAAATAATGGGCAAAATAGACAACTCCATGTTGAGAATCCAGTGGATGCTAATAGTATTGAGCATCCAGGGGATGCTAATAATATTGAGAATCCAGAGGATGCTAATAAAGGACAAAACTGACAACTCCATGTTGATAATCCACCACGAGATGATATCGCTACTGCTACAGAGCAAAATATGCAACTCCCTATTGAGGTTCCATAAAATATTACTACTACAGGGCAAAACATGTCACCCCTACCCCCGCGACCCTCTAACGGTGATATTTATACACTCATCCTTAAATACATGTGTTTCTTCTTTTGTTTATTCACCCTCATCTCTAGTTATAATGTAGATCATCCACATAATTTGGGTCATATTGCAAACTGTTGCTCTTTAAATGCTTCTCATCTGACTGGCTCATAATTTTACTTATTTGGGCATTTGCTAATGATAATTTTAAGGGATTGTATTTTGACGAGAAAAACTCTATCCCTCGAAAATACACTTTCATTTTTGCT
The DNA here is from genome assembly GCA_039583875.1 of Platanthera guangdongensis. Classification (NCBI taxonomy): domain Eukaryota; kingdom Viridiplantae; phylum Streptophyta; class Magnoliopsida; order Asparagales; family Orchidaceae; genus Platanthera; species Platanthera guangdongensis. The sequence continues at coordinate 73,267 of JBBWWR010000170.1, read as the reverse complement.
AAGTATTTTCAAATCGTCTTGTCCACCACCGTGGGATATGGTGACATTGTCTCACTCACCCCAAAAGCTAAAATTGTCTCTTGCATCATTGTCCTTTTGAGGGTAACTGCACTTAACCTCTTCATTTCCTCAGTCCTCTGATTTCTTTGAGTCCTTTTATTATTCGTCTTACGTGCATCGTCTATGACATACTCTTTATTTTTTTGTTAGGGAGTGTGGGGATATATTTCACCGAGAAATTACATTTTGAAGATTTATTGTACCTGTTGATTAAGACTATTACTTCGGTTGGATATGGAGATATATCTTTCAAGTCTTTTGCTGGAATATTGTTCGTCACTTTTTGGTTGATATTCGCCATTATAGCGTGGAATATACAGTTACATATGTGGTCTATCATTATCAAAAGATGTAGAAAAAATCTTGAGCTTTGAAGAAATCAAAACACTACCTCATAGAATTACCTATCTGAGAAAAAACAGGCAGGTTTCTCGGTTCTCAAAATTTAAATATGCAGCTTATTAGTCTGTTCTTTTAACTTCATGAACTTGAACATCATAAGCATTATTGCAGGTGGAGAATATATGTTGTCAGTTTTGCCAACAGAGAAGTTCAAAAGATCGCATTCAATCCTAAGTATGTTCAATCTTGTTTTGCTTTTTTATTTGGGATTTATACCAGTCATCCAAAAAACCGCAAAAACCGCCCGCACCACAAAAACCACCCGTACCGCAAAAACCGCACAGAATTTTAAACCGCACTGTGTAGTGTGGTACGACGCACCAAAAATCTTAAAAACCGCAAACACCGCGCTACACCGATTATTTGGGTACTTAAAATATTTATTACTTTGTGACATCACATTTTAATATGTTAATTCTTTTATAATCGCAAAAAGTATGACAACTCGTGGTTGATCAATTCTTTTATTCGGCATCTAAACATTCTGTCAAATTTTCTCAAGTTATTTTATAAGCACTTTCTCTTTAAGCTTTGCTACTTTCTCAGACCTATAATTTTTGTAGAATAGTTTCCATCGATGATAAATGCTGAATGAGAAGATGGAAGATAAAATCATTAGGAGACCATTCCTTCAATTTTTCAATCAACGAAGTTATTTTTGAAAGATTCGACACTTTTTGAAGCCTCTGAGAAGATTTCATCAACTCATCATGTTGATTTTCATGAGCCGGCTTCAATAACCCAAGCTGTTGATGTTGATTTCAGTTCAGAAGAACTAAAATTATAGTTGTATTAAGCAAAAGAAAAAAACAAATCAGTACAAAACCTAGTTAAGACGCCAATTTTAGAACTCTCAGAAGACAATGCATGCATCAGAGAGAGATCACCGCATTATTATGTTCAACAGTGGAGGCAATCATGATTTTTATCCATTATTTGACTACCAAATTGCAGATAACATGAGAGTCGCAACCCTAATCCACATCAACCTAGGAGATGACAAACACTTGTCAGCCGGTGTACATTAATGAAATCTTATAATTTTGGTCAGCCCATACGCAATCACTACTAATTTAAACTTGTTCGTCCTATGTGTCATTGATATAACCCTGTGTCATTGATATAACCCTTGGAACCGCATGGCACCTGAAATTTGGAGAAATGAAGGATAACAGTATGCCTCACACGATACGCTTAACACTTTACATGGTGATTTCTCCTTGGCGTGCAGTTGCTCACACCACAATCCATTATAAAAATAATTTACAAATTACTATATCTTTTTACTCCACCGACTAGTGATCGTCCCAACACTGTCAAAACACATGGCAAAAAAGAGGGCAAAATACATTGCAAAACACATGGCAAAAAAGAGGGCAAAATACATGCCAAAACACGTAACACCTTGTTGGCAATAATTCAGCAGATGATACTATTGGACACCTGTCACCTCGTGACGGTGATATTTATACACACATCCTTAAATACACGTGTTACTTCTTTTGTTTATTCACTCCCATCTCTAGTTAGAATGTAGATCCACATAACTTGCATCATATATGCAAACTGTTGTTTTTTAAATACATAGGTTTTTTCATCTGTCTCAACCTAGTTGTCTTGCTCATAGTTTTACTTATTATTGCATTTTTTTCATGATAATTTTAAGGGAATGCATGACAAGAAAAGAAAGATTATCCATCGTAAACATTCTGTCAACATATATAATCTTCCATCCCTTAGAAATCAGACGAAAAAACTCACAGCGATGCTGGCAGCCTGACCAGAGTCCACGACCGGGTTCGCCGGACCCCGGTGAACCTGCCTGGGGTTATCCGGCGACGAGAGGGCAGGGCCACTGCCACCACCTGCGGTGGCCCTGCCCGCTACCTGTCGGACAACCCCCGACGGGTTTACCGGAGTCGAATGAACCCGGATGTGTGCTCCAGTCATGTCGGCGGCGGCAAGAGCTTAACCGTAACATGTGCGGGAGAATATGGAATCCGATTAGTCCCACATTGTGGGATAAATTTATTCTATGATTTTTAAATAATAAAAATATCTTAAACGAGTTTGAAATTCAGAGCATATAGGGAATAAATAATATTACATTAAAATTAATTTAAGGTATTTAGGGAGGCCATAATTAGGCTTTACACGGGTCACGTTTGTTGGGCCGTTGTTGTCTGTCCTTTCGTGTCATCTTGTCCCGCAGTCGCTTTTTTGGGGGTTTTTTTGGTTTTTTGTTGTTATTATTATTATTTTATTAGTCTCACATCGTTGGATATATATATTATGTTATTTAAATAATACGAGATCTTTAGATTGTAACGGCCTCCCAGCACCACGCTCGAAAGGACGGCCGTCGGCACCCACAGCACCACGCTCGGAAGGGTTCAGCCTCAACAGGTCTGTTGGGCCGTTGTTGTCTGCCCTTTCGTGTCATCTTGTCTCGCAGTCGCTTTTTTTGGGGGCTTTTTTGGTTTTTTTTTTGTTGTTATTATTATTTTATTAGTCTCACATCGTTGGATATATATATTTTATGTTGTTTAAATAATATGAGATCTTTAGAGTGTAACGGCCTCCCAGCACCACGCACGAAAGGACGGCCATCGGCATCCCCAGCACCACGCTCGGAAGGGTTCAGCCTCAACAGGTCTGCTAATCTCTCAAAAAATGAAGTCAAAAGCAGGTAAATTTAAAATACAACGTGTGTAAATGAAGTGAACATACGTACACCAACTAATCTCTACAACACTACTTCATCCTGAACACGCTTAACTAAGAAGTACTTTCACATCTCATCACCAATTGAGTTGCAGATCAATTGGTGATGAGATGCGAAAGTACTTTATAGTTAAGCATGATCGGGCTGTAGTAGCCTTGGGATGGGTGACCTCCTGGGAAGTCCACATAGGGGCACTTTACTAGATCACTTCTCATCGAAGGGAGATTGCGGCTAGAACGTATTTATGATTGAGTGTGATCTTTTGAACTTCTCTGATGACAAAACTGGCAGCATATAAATTCATCTTCTCCACCTGCAATAATGCTTATGATGTTCAAGTTCATGAAGCTGAAAAATAGACTAATAAGCTGCATAATTAAATTTTAAGAAGCGAGAAACATACCTGTTTTTTTCCTAGACAGGTAATTTTATAAGGCAGTGTTTTGATTGCTTCGAAGCTCAAGATTTCTTCTACATTTTTTGATAATGATAGCCCACATATATAATTGCATATTCCACGCTATCATAGCGTATATCAACCAAAAAGTGGCGAACAATCTTTCCGCAAAAGTCTTGAAAGATATATCCTCATATCCAACCAAGGTAATAGTCTTAATCAACAGGTACAGTAAATCTCCAAACTCTTTAAAATATAATTTCTCGGTGAAATATATCCACACACCCCCTAACACAAAAGTAAATAGTACCCTCAAAGACGATGTGCCTAAGACGAATCCTCAAGGAATCAAGAAAATCGAAGACGACTGAGGAAATGAAGAAGTTAAGGGTTGTTACCCCCAAAAGGACAATAATGGAAGTGACAATCTTTAGCTTTTAGGCTGAGTGGGACAATGTCACCATATCCCACGATGGTGAACGAGACGACTTGAAAGTACATAGCAAATATGAAAGTATTGCTATATGAAAGTTTGTTTACGAGAGATAAAGTTTTTTTTCCTCGTCAAAAAACAATCCCTTAAAATTATCATGAGAAAATACTCAAATAAGTAAAACTATGAGCAAGAAAACTAGGTTGAAATAGACTAAAAACCTAAGTATTAAAAGAGCAACAGTTTGAAAATATGACCCTAATTATGTGGATGATCTGCATTCCAACTAGAGATGGGGGTGAATAAACACAAGAAGAAACACATGTATTAAAGAAAGAGTGTATAAATATAACCGTTAGGAGGGTTGCGGGGGTAGAGGTGGAAACTCAACAAAGACTTGCATGTTTTGCAATGTAGCAGCAGCAGTACCATCTTGTAGTGTATTGTTAACAGGGAGTTGCATGTTTTGCCCATTATTAGCATTTCTTAGATTCTGAACATAGAGTTGTTTGTTTTGCCCTATAACATCTTTTGAAATTTCAACACAGGTTGTAGTAATAGGAATTGGTGCATGGTCAACATTGGGGAGGCCGAATTTCACTCCAGCAGCGGCAGTTTTTTGGTCTCCACTAGATCCGATTTGCAGGGGTGTTGAGGATTTAGTTGTAGAAGCTTCGGCCACTATAGTTGTTTTGGGAATGGGAGTGAGAGCAACAGTTTTTTGGTCTCCAAAAGATCCGATTGGCGGGGGTGTTGAGGATTGAACTGTAGAAGGTTCCGTCACTGTAGTCATTTTGGGAATGAGAGTGAGAGCAGCAGTTTTTTGGTCGCTAGAAGATCCGATTGGCGAGGGTGGTGAGGATTTAGCTGTAAAAGCTTCATCCACTGTAGTCATTTTGGGAATGAGAGTGAGAGCAGCAGAGTCAGTGGAGAAAATTATTGTCATCTCTACCTCCTGGTGAAGAGAAGCTGAAGAGAAACACGTTTTGGGTCTTGCAAAAATTGACCTACAAGTGCGTTGTGGGATGAGCCGGTCGTGGATGTATCTTTTCTAGTCTTTGTCTCCATGTTGCCGGCTACATTCTCCATTGGCAAAGAGAACCCTACATGAAGCTGGAAAACGGGAATACAGAGGATCGAGCAAGCTGCTCGGAATGCAGAGGCGCGGTAAAATGATTAATAAATAATGATTATTTTTCTGTCTTTGCCATTATTTATTAATCATTAGGATGCGCAATAATTTAGCAAATTTAGGATTCGTTTGGCACGGGTGTGACGTTCGTGAACGCGATGGTGGTCATGAACCATCGTTTGCGAACGCCCGACCTCCCCGAAAAAATTAGTACATTTTATAACAATCAGCGATGCATGCCAGAGACGCGATTGTAGCGGACTTGAGGGTGGAGCTCGAGATAAATATATCCTAGTTATATGTAAATACATACATAAATTCAGTAATTTATAGAAAAAATTATTATAAACTTTTGTAATAAAAAATAAAGAGTCCTATTTGATTTTATTTGTGGAGAATTGAAATTAAATAATTTTATAAAAAACAGCTTGCTCATTGCTCAAGGCAGCCACCACTACATGTACATACTTCTCACTTTTTCCCAACTACTTTTCTTCTTCCTCACGACATTCTTCGCACTCCTCTATCGGCGAGCTCGAACTCATTTTCCAGCAAAATTTCTCACGACCGGCATTTCAATTTTTTTGAGCTCTGCACTCGCATTTTTTTCATTTTACAGTGGCTCTGCATTCCGAGCAGCTAGCTCGATCCTCTTGAATCCCGTTTTCAAGCACCATTTAGGATTCTCTTGGGCAATGGAAAATGTAGCAGGCAACATGGAGACAGAGACTATAGAAGATACATCCGCGGTCAACTCATCGCACGACGCACTTGTGGGTGAATTCCTGCAAGAACCAGAACGTGTTTCTCTTCAACCAGGAGAAATATTCTCTCATTCCCAAAACAATTATAGTAGAGAAAGCTTCTACAGCTAAATCTTCATCACCCCCCGCCAACCGGATCTCGTGGAGACCAAAAAACTGCTTTTCCCACTCTCATTCCCAAAACGACTACAGGGGCGTAAGCTTGTACAGCATTATCCTCATCACCCTCGCCAACCGAATCTCGTGGCGAACAAAATCTAATGCTCTCACTTCCATTCCCCAAAGGACTATACTGGAGAAAGCTTCTACAACTAAATCCTCACTACCACCACCCCCCCCCCCCCGCTAACCGGATCTAGTGGAGACTAAAAAACTGTTGTTGCTGAAGTGAAATTCGGGATACTCAATGTTGATAATTCACCAATTCCTAGTACCATGACACAATCGTCGTCAACCAGTGTTGAAATTCCAAAAGATATTATGCGGCAAAACGGGCAACACCGTCTTAAGAATCCAGGGGATGCAAATAATGGGCAAAATAGACAACTCCATATTGAAAATCCAGGGGATGCTAATAGTATTGAGAATCCAGGGGATGCTAATAATGTTGAGAATCCAGAGGATGTTAATAATGGGCAAAACAGACAACTCCATGCTGACAATCCACCACGAGATGATACTGCTACTGAAAGTCCACCTAGTGTCAGCTATGTGCACCTATGGGGGGGGAGGGGGAATAGGTGACGAGTAGCGCTTTTGCGGAATTTACGAACGTACCTGCACAATAAAAATAAAAAGCACAGCACACAGAATACACAGGCAATTTATAGTGGTTCCCCGACTTGGGTACATCCACTTTCCCCCTTTGACCTATCTCCCCAACAAGGGACGACTCAGTCACTTCTCCAACGGGATTGAAATCCAATCCCTGCACTACCGGAAGGAACCCTTCCACACGTGAGAATCAACACTCCCACAAAACGGGTTGCACCCAACCCTTACAACACGGAACAAAAGTTCCTTTACACCAAAAGAAAATATAGAATGTACACGAGATACAAACTTCTTTTGGAGACTACGGTGTTCCTCTTCGTTAGACGACGTGTTCTTGAAGTCGATGAAGAGTCTACAACCTCGGTCTCTCTTGGAGAGGATCTCCCGGAACCGGCGGCGGCAATCCGAGCGGCGGCTTGGTTCGGAATCGGCGGCAACGAAGGTGCGCTGCTACAGTACTTAGAGATCCAAACTTCGTTGCGAAGCAAGCTCGGTCTACCAACGGTCACACGAGGATCGGTCGTCTCGATCGATTCGGATGGGAAGTTTTTCCCGGTCAACAAATCGAGAGACAAAGGATCTCTGGATAGACGCGTGAGACTCAAGCCTTGCTAAGCTTCTGTCGCCGGAGATCGGGAAGAAGAGCGATCAGCAGCGGCGACGGACTTGCGCGAGCGGCGACGGAGGCGGCGGAGAGATTTCGCGATATTAGGGTTTCCGCTTGCTCGGCTTTTCTCTATATATGTATTCCGTTCAAAATACCCGAGTATAAATACTGTAGCTACCTCCAATAAGACTGTTTGTGGGACCCACAAAAGAAATCCCCAAATCTCGGTCCAGAAATTTAACAGCGGCAGAATCCGGTTCAGGAAGTTCCAGAAAAACGCCAAGTCAAAATCGGTGAGAATCGAAAGTGATTCTCGCCGAGTCGCCGAGAATCAAAGGTGATTCTCGACGATTCGGCGAGAATCAAAGATGATTCTCGTCGAATTTGCCTTGGTTGCACGCACTGCTTTAAGCCAGGTCGAGACGGCGAGAATCAACCAGTGATTCTCGTCGATTCGACGAGAATCACTAGTGATTCTCGCCGAATCGGCGAGAATCACTAAGTGATTCTCGTCGATTCTTACTTAGACGCAGAGGTGCTTGCTTAGAAGTTGTTGGATCGAGTTCGGCGAGAATCAACCTCTGATTCTCGACGAATCGGCGAGAATCCCAAGTGATTCTCGCCGAATCGGCGAGAATCACTTGGTGATTCTCGTCGATTCTAACTTAGACGAAATTTCGTCTTTCCACCCATGAGATGCTCCTTGACCCATCCTTGCTCCATGTCTGCTCCTGCATATTTACAGCCCTGTGCTTGAAAATAAGTGCACTCCAATAGAGAGAGTACACGTAGGCCAACACACTGATCTGCTCAACGAGGGATTACGTCGTGCAGACCCGTGTATATTGACCTACTGCACCCTGACATTGGTGTGCACTTAGCGTGGAAAAACTGCAAGCACAACTAGAAGGATTTTATCAAATACATAGTCTATTGACCTTAGCTTGTCCAGGGGCTTCTTCAAATCAGGTACATTGTGGATACAATACCCAACAATCTCCCCCTATTTGAAGAAGCCTAAACCCTACAAGCTAAGGTGAATAGAGCAAATGAGAATGAAAACCATAAACTGAAAAGAGATTTGAGTGAGTTATCCATTACCAATACCAATTTCTTGGGAGCAAGCTTGGAGCCACCTTAGCCTTAGCCGAGAGGGTAATCTCCCCCTTTTCGGCTTCTACAAATCGGGGTCTGTAGCGTTTTACCCTTTGCTCCCCCTCAGTTCTTGCACGGGCCTGGAGCCTCTGTAGTCTTCATTCGTCATAATTGAGCATCCCCAATTCAGTCTTGAAAAGATTGAACTTGGCCTCGTCTAGGGGCTTTGTGAATATATCAGCAATCTGCTTGTCCGTGGGGACATAACAGAGAGAGATATCCTTGTTCTCCACGTGCTCCCGAATGAAGTGGTAGCGTACTTCAATATGCTTCGTTCTGCTGTGCGACACCGGATTGTTAGCAATGGCAATTGCACTGGAGGAGTCGCAGTACATGGGTACTTCCTTGAACTGAAGGTCGTAGTCGGCTAACTGGTTTCTGATCCATAGAAGTTGTGCGCAACAGCTTCCTGCCGAGATATACTCTGACTCTGCTGTGGAGGTTGCAACACAATTCTGTTTCTTGCTGTTCCATAAGATAAGCCTCCTGCCGAGGAATTGACACGTCCCGGAGGTGCTTTTCCTGTCATCCCTGCTCCCTGCAAAATCAGCATATGAAAAGCCTATTAGCTCGACATCATTGTTTCTCGGGTACCACAAGCCAAGATTAGGAGTACCTTTAAGGTATCTCAGAATTCGCTTTGCAGCGACATAGTGAGATTCCTTAGTGTTCACCTGATATCAGGCACAGACACATGTGGAGAACATAATATCCGGTCGACTGGCAGTAAGGTAGAGCAGGGATCCAATGATACTTCTGTATTTGGTTTCATCGAAAGGTTTACTTTTCTCATCCTTATCCAGAGACATGGTGGATCCCATTGGAGTCCTCATAGAGGTTGCACTCTCCATACCGAATTTCTTAAGGAGTTCATTTGCGAACTTCGTCTAAGAGATGAAGATTCCATCCTCAGACTGTTTCACTTGAAGTCCTAAGAAATACTTGAGCTCTCTCATACTGCTCATTTCAAACTTTCCTTGCATAAGTTTAGAAAACTTTTTGCAAAGATTGTTGTCTGTTGAGCCGAATATTATGTCATCGACATAGATTTGCACCAGCAAAATCTTGCCTTTGACTTCCCTGAGAAACAATGTTTTATCTATTTTACCTCTGGAGAACTTGTTCTCAAGAAGAAAACTAGATAAAGTCTCATACCAAGCTCGTGGAGCTTGTTTCAACCCATATAAGGCCTTATTAAGAAAATAAACGTGATTGGGATAAGTAGGATCGACAAAACCTGGGGTTGAGCGACGTATACTTCCTCTTTCAGGTCTCCGTTCAGGAATGTCGATTTCACATCCATTTGATAGACTGTGAATCCTTTGTGTGAAGCATACGCCAGGAACAACCTGATTGCCTCGAGCCTTGCTACTGGTGCGAAGGTCTGGTCGAAGTCAATCCCTTCCTCCTGTCTGTAACCTTGAGCCACCAGCCTGGCCTTGTTCTTTACGATGACACCATGTTCATCCAGCTTGTTTCTGAAGATCCACTTCGTGTCAATCACATTCTGCTTGTATGGTCTGGGAACCAGCGTCCAAACCTTGCAACGTTCGAATTGATGTAGTTCCTCTTGCATGGCCAGAATCCATGACGCATCCTTGTTTGCCTCGTCGAACTTCTTTGGCTCAACCTGTGACAGGAAGCTAAGATGCAATACTTCGTTAACTGTACCTCTTCGAGTTCTGACACCAACACGAGGATCCCCGATGATCTGATCTCTAGGATGATCTCTCACGTGCCGGAGCTCTAGAAGTCTGGCGTCTGGAGCTTCAACTACTTCTTGGGCTTCTCTTTCTTCTAAGAGATTTGTTCCATCTTGATCTTCAACATTTTCAGATGACGTGGAGGTGGAAACTTTGACGTACTTGGGAGCGTCATCTTTAGGGGTCTCATCCAGACTCAGCTGTTCAAGTCTAGCACCTGCATCTTCAAGAATACTACTGGAAGAAGTGCTGTTAAGCAAACTTCCTTCATCAAATATAACATTTATTGATACTTCTACCACTAGGGTTTTCTTATTGAAGACCCTATATGCCCGACTATGGGAACTATAGCCCATGAATATGCCTTCGAAGCATTTTTCACCGAATTTAGTACGCGGGTACTTCCCATTATTCAGTACATAGCATCGGCAACCAAAAATCCTCAAGTAGGACATGGTTGGTTTCCTGCCTTTCATTAGCTCGTAGGGCGTCTTACGATGATGCTTGTTGATCAATGCTCGTTTTGTACATGACATGCCGTATTGACACCCTCTGCCCAGAAGTATTCCGGGAGAGAAGCATCTTTCAACATTGTCGTGCAGGCTTCAATGAGAGTTCTATTTCTTCTCTCCGCAACTCCGTTTTGCTGAGGAGTGCGCGGGGAGGAAAACTCATGAAAGATACCTTGTTCTTCACAAAATTCTGTCATTGCACCAGATTCGAATTCTGTTCCATGGTCACTTCTGATTTTGACCACGGAGCAGTTAAATTCGTTCTGAACCTGCTTGACAAAATTAGTGAAGATGTCAAACGTATCTGACTTTCGTTTCAAAAAGAACACCCATGTAAACCGAGAATGATCATCAACTATCACCAGCGTATAGGACTTGCCTCCAAAGCTATGAACTTGCATTGGACCAAACAAGTCCATATACAAAAGGTAAAGACATCGGGAAGAGTCTTTGTCAGGGATGCTCTTAAAGGTAGCCCGAGTCTGTTTGCCCATCTGGCATGCAGGACATGGGCTATCTTTGATGCACTTGATACTGGGAGCATCCCTTACCAAGTCCTTAGAAAATAGCATACTAATTGTCTTGAAATTAATATGTGCCAATCTCTTGTGCCATTGTTCACAAAGAGATGCACTGCCTGTTGCCACAAGGCATACGGGGGTAGATGAATCTAAACTGAGAAAATCTAAACAAAAGATATTTCTGCTCCTAATGCCTGATAATACCGTTTCAGAAGAGGTACGTGAAATTATCAGACATTTATCCTTGCAGAACTTAACGTCATAACCTTTATCACATAACTGACTTACACTGATCAGGTTATGGTTTAACCCTTCAACATAAGCCATGTCGGTGATAGAGATTATACCGTTAGAAATCATACCATAACCTCTGGTGACTCCTCGATCTGACCCTCCAAAGATGACTTTGGGTCCATTCTCGACTGGAGTGTAATCACGCAGCAGGCTTCTTGTCCCGGTCATATGCCGGGAGCATCCACTGTCCAAATACCAGATCGGCATTTTGGTGGCATTTGGACATTCCTGCAAAACAAAATTAATTTGCCTTAGGAACCCAATCGAACTTGGGTCCTAGATTCCTGGTTAGCACACTCCCCCTCGGTTGGTTTACCCTACGAGTGGTCGGTCTCGCATTGCTAACATGGGGAGTCTCGTAGTTCCTTGGATTAAACCAACAATCCACGGCAAAGTGACCGACTTTGCCACAGCACCAACAGTCAAATCTGTTGTACCTCTTCCTAGGCTCCTGCCTTACCCTGAGAACGGTGGGTACTGCTGGGGCCTTGGATCTGGAGGTGGAGGCCTCATGGTGACAACAGTCGCATGACTTTGTCACCTTCTGTATAACAGGCTTGGCTTTTGGTGCCTGCTTTCCATTATGGCCGCTGGAGAACGGACCATAATTTCCTATGTGGATTTCCTCATAAGGTGCCTTGAAGGCACTCTCACCGAAGTTCCGGGGAAAGTTCCAACCGTCATACCGGCTCTTTGGCTTTGCAACCGAGGGCCGGAAATGATGCCCAAATGTTGACTCAAAGTCGTGTTGGTTGCAAGGAAAGCCAGGCTTTCTGAACGCAACAGGACTAAGAGGAGCCTTACCCTTTTCATCAGCAGAGGCCTTCTTGGCAGCCTTATTCTTCCTCTGGTTCTTGTTTCTCCTAGATGAAGAACCAGGTACCCCTATATGCCCCAAGCCAACTCCTTTGGCCTGAGCAGAGAAGGTATCAACGACTGGAAGAACTATTTTTGGCATGGAGAAGCTCTTGACGATCTTCCTTTCTGCCGCAAGTAGTTCTTCCAACTTGTCGACTTCCTCCTGCTTTAGATCAAGGAGCTTCAAAGACTCTGAATGCTTGGAAGTCAGGTCAAGGTGTTCCTGTCGGAGAGAATCAAGCTAGTGACCTCTTCCCTTAGGGATACACACTCACCCTTAAGGAATTTTACTTCCTTCTTCTCAGCCTTCAGTCTCTTTCGGCACTCATCGAAAGTGTTGAGCAGAAGCTCATACTTCTCGAGGAGCTCAGCTTCACGGGCTGAAGGGCCATCCTTAGGTTCATCATCCTGAGACTCAGGATCAGAGTCGGAGTCGGAGAGAGGGGTGTGAGCTTTTACCATCCCAGTAAATGGGGGGCATTCTCCTTCTGAGTCCGAGCGACCCACCAGCCCGAAGTAGGCTTCCTCATCATCACTGGAGTCTGAGGAATCAGACTCACTTAGTGTCTTTGGTCTTCTTGCGATGTAGCTCCGCTCCTTCTTCTTATCTCTGGAGGATTTGAGCTCCTCTCCTTTCCCTTTTTCTCTTTTGCTTTGATGGCAGTCGGCCACGACGTGACTTGGCTTATTGCATCCAAAGCAAATAATATCAGAAGAACGGTGTTTGTTAGGTTTAGATACATACCTGTCAGAAGAATAATTTTTCTTCTGATGCCTGGAGGAGGAGCTGTCTTTCTTTCTTTGATTCCTCATCTTGAGGAACTTCTTGAACTCTCGGGTGATGAGGGAGAAATCCTCCTCCGACAGTTCTGAGTCGGAGGAGCATGGTTCAGAGTCCTCCTCCTCTTCCTTACTCCTCGCACGGTATGACATCGCACCCTTGCCCTTTCTGGAGTAACTGGCTTTTAGGGCCACAGTCTTTTCTTTTGCAGCAGCCTTCTCTGCTTCTTCCTCTGCCTTCCTGGTGTTCAGCTGAAGTTCATAGGACATCAGCTTCCCAAACAGCATTTGTGGATCAGTTTCTGCTAGTCTGCCAAATTCTCTGATGGCGCAGATCTTTGTGTCCCATTCCTTAGTAAGGGACCTAAGGAATTTGTCATTGAGTTCACCATTGGTGAACACTCTTCCGTAGCCCTTGAGGGCGTTGACAATCTTCAGGAAGTTCTCGTATGTGACTCCGATCTCTTCCTTAGGCCCTTGCCTGAAGGCCTCATATTTTTGGTTCAGGAGGGATCTCCGATCATCCCTCACTTCATCCGTGCCCTCCATTAGGATGATCAGACACTGCCAGATCTCCTGAGCTGTCCTGCAGTTGCTGAAGTTTTGCATCATAGAATCATCAACTGCGCTCACCAGAATGTTTCGTGCCTTCTTGTCCAGTCCCACCAGCACCATCTCGTCTTTGTCCATTTCAGAAAGTGTCTTCGGCACCTTCTTGGTGGGATCGATGGTTGAGGCCTTAGTGGGGACATAAGGTCCCTCCTCCACAATCATGAAGAGTCGAGGATCGACTGCTTCCATGTAAAACCTGATTCTTTCCTTCCAGATCGGAAAGTTGAGTCTGTTGCACACTGGGATCTTGCCGGAGTACTTGAGCCCGTCCATAGTAGATATTTGTCTTCTTCTTTTGACACTAGGGGCAGGATTCAACTCAAGGTGTTAACCTTATTGATGAGAAACCTCCCTCTGATACCACTTGAAAGTCCACCTAGTGTCAGCTATGTGCACCTATGGGGGGGGGGGGGGAATAGGTGACGAGTAGCGCTTTTGCGGAATTTACGAACTTACCTGCACAATAAAAATAAAAGCACAGCACACAGAATACACAGGCAATTTATAGTGGTTCCCCGACTTGGGTACATCCACTTTCCCCCTTCGACCTATCTCCCCAACAAGGGACGACTCGGTCACTTCTCCAACGGGATTGAAATCCAATCCCTGCACTACCGGAAGGAACCCTTCCACACGTGAGAGTCAACACTCCCACAAAACGGGTTGCACCCAACCCTTACAACACGGAACAAAAGTTCCTTTACACCAAAGAAAATATAGAATGTACACGAGATACAAACTTCTTTTGGAGACTACGGTGTTCCTCTTCGTTAGACGACGTGTTCTTGAAGTCGATGAAGAGTCTACAACCTCGGTCTCTCTTGGAGAGGATCTCCCGGAACCGGCAGCGGCAATCTGAGCGGCGGCTTGGTTCGGATCGGCGGCAACGAAGGTGCGCTGCTGCAGTACTTAGAGATCCAAACTTCGTTGCGAAGCAAGCTCGGTCTACCAACGGTCACACGAGGATCGGTCCTCTCGATCGATTCGGATGGGAAGTTTTTCCCGGTCAACAAATCGAGAGACAAAGGATCTCTGGATAGACGCGTGAGACTCAAGCCTTGCTAAGCTTCTGTCGCCGGAGATCGGGAAGAAGAGCGATCAGCAGCGGCGACGGACTTGCGCGATCGGCGACGGAGGCGGCGGAGAGATTTCGCGATATTAGGGTTTCCGCTTGCTCGGCTTTTCTCTATATATGTATTCCGTTCAAAATACCCGAGTATAAATACTGTAGCTACCTCCAATAAGACCGTTTGTGGGACCCACAAAAGAAATCCCCAATCCCGGTCCAGAAATTTAACAGCGGCAGAATCCGGTTCAGGAAGTTCCAGAAAAACGCCAAGTCAAAATCGGTGAGAATCGAAAGTGATTCTCGCCGAGTCGCCGAGAATCAAAGATGATTCTCGACGATTCGGCGAGAATCAAAGATGATTCCCGTCGAATTTGCCTTGGTTGCACGCACTGCTTTAAGCCAGGTCGAGACGGCGAGAATCAACCAGTGATTCTCGTCGATTCGACGAGAATCACTAGTGATTCTCGCCGAATCGGCGAGAATCACTAAGTGATTCTCGTCGATTCTTACTTAGACGCAGAGGTGCTTGCTTAGAAGTTGCTGGATCGAGTTCGGCGAGAATCAACCTCTGATTCTCGACGAATCGGCGAGAATCCCAAGTGATTCTCGCCGAATCAGCGAGAATCACTTGGTGATTCTCGTCGATTCTAACTTAGACGAAATTTCGTCTTTCCACCCATGAGATGCTCCTTGACCCATCCTTGCTCCTTGTCTGCTCCTGCATATTTACAGCCCTGTGCTTGAAAATAAGTGCACTCCAATAGAGAGAGTACACGTAGGCCAACACACTGATCTGCTCAACGAGGGATTACGTCGTGCAGACCCGTGTATATTGACCTACTGCACCCTGACATTGGTGTGCACTTAGCGTGGAAAAACTGCAAGCACAACTAGAAGGATTTTATCAAATACATAGTCTATTGACCATAGCTTGTCCAGGGGCTTCTTCAAATCAGGTACATTGTGGATACAATACCCAACAGCTACTGCTACAGAGCAAAATATGCAACTCCCTATTGAGGTTCCATAAAATATTACTACTACAGGGCAAAACATGTCACTCCTACCTCCGCGGCCCTCTAACGGTGATATTTATAGACTCATCCTTAAATACATATGTTTCTTCTTTTGTTTATTCACCCTCATCTCTAGTTGTAATGTAGATCATCCACATAACTCGGGTCATATTTGCAAACTGTTGCTCTTGAAATGCTTATGTTTTTAAATTTGTTTCTACCCATCTGACTTGCTCATAGTTTTACTTATTTGGGCATTTGTTCGTGATAATTTTAAGAGATTGTATTTTGACGAGCAAAAAAACTATATCCTGTTGGAACACCCTATTACTAATTTGGGTCAGGATCACTATGTCTCTAGGAAACAAATGCTTGACCTCCTGTATAGCTCAACAGGTCAATTAGAATTGAGTCTAAGGGTTAGAAGTCTAGGTTTGGAAGCTGCCCTCAAGACCAGGATTTTCTGTTTGGAGACTAAGTCATATCGTCGAGCTCAGCACGACGATTCGTCGAACTCCGATCGACGATCGTCTAGCTCAACCTCGACAGATCGTCGAACTCCATTCGACAATCGCTGAGCTCAACTTCATCATATCGTCGAACTCCATTCGACGATCGGTGAGCTCAGGTCGACGATCTTGACTCAGCTTTGGATTTCTATCTCTGAGCTCAGTTCGACGATCTTTGAGCTCAGATCGACGATATTTTGCTGCTGTATTTATCCATATCGCTGAGCTCAGTCCTACGATAGCAGAGCTCAGTTCGACGTTTTCAGATAACTTCAAGGATGTTTCTAGATTCAAATTCAAATCAGTTAAGGAGTTATTCTGCAATTAATACTGAAGATTTCCTAGCCGTTTTCATTCATTTCTGGATCAAGTTTCAAGGAATTTTCAAGGAATATTTCTATGGACTTTCCTCCAGAAGAGATTTTGCAATTAAGGATGCAATTAATGCAGCCAACGGCTATTCTTCTCAGAGAATGTTTTGTTCAGTACCAGAGAATAAAAGAGAAGAATTCTTTTTGAATCAAAAACATATAGAGAGACAGATTATAGAGATACACGGACATACACAGACAGACATCAGTAATTCTCAACAAAATATACTATCTCAAAGAATTCTCAAGAACACTCATCCAAGGAGATCAACCTTTTCTAAAATCTTCAGATCTCTCTAATTTTCAAGTGTTCAAGGCCAACATATTTCAAGACTCCAGACATTCAACATTTTAGCGTTTGCTGAAACAATCTTTTGCTGGAGCTCAAGTTTTGAAGGCCTATCACCCTCAGCAAAGCTTCTTTTCCTGAAGATCTCAAGGATTTAGGGGAGCTTTGACATCAACAATCCACATAGTCTTCTCAGTTGTTTGAGAAAGAGAAGACTTCCATCACTCTCTCACCCCCTCTCTGTAAAGGGTTTCTCAAACTCCCTTCAAAAGTTTGAGCTTGGTTTTTGAGCACCTTGTCAAAAGCTCATTGGTGGCAAGACACCTGATCAAAAAATCTGATTTGGTTTTTGAGCACCTTATCAAAAGCTCATTGGTGCCCAGGACACCTGATCAACTCATCCTGCAGTGGATTCCTACCTAGGGTGGTAGAAGAGTGGATGTACCCAAGTTTAGGGGAACCACTATATTTCCTTGTGTCTTCTGGCTTTGCTTGTTTTTATTTTTGTTTCTGGCCTTGATTATTCTGTGATTAGCTTTTGTATAGTTTAGTTCTGTGATTAGATTTTTAACTACTTCCCTGCTCACTCTTATTACAACAATTGTTGTAAAAAGTTTCAAAGCACCATATACTCTATTCACCCCCCTCTAGAGTATATCAGATCTAGCTTCACTTTCAATTGGTATCAGAGCCAGGTTGGTTAAACACACCACACCTTGGTGGTTGCACAGGCTAACACCTGAACCCAAAGATCCCAAGTTAGATCTGTTTTCTTTTGTATTTTATCATTAGATTTTGTTTTCACAAATCATGGCCTAAAATAAAGATTATGCTAGCACCAGACCTCCAGTGTGCAATCTATCCAAGTTTGCACTTTGGAAAGCAAGGATCAGACTGTACATGAATTCTATTGACGAAGATATTTTTAACTCTGTTTTGACAGTGTGTCCAAGACCCCCAGAGAACACAAGTACAAATGCTGTTCCACCTCCATCAGGAACAGATGCTGATATCAAGAGATGGAAGGTAGCTGATGCCAAGGCTATGAACATCTTGGCCCAGATAATGTCTGATGATATATTTCAAAAGGTGGCTGAATGCAATTCAGCTAAGGAAATTTGGGACAAACTCTCAGAAATAGTCTCAGGCTCAACTGATGAGAGAAAGGATAGGAGATCCCACCTCATATCTCAATATGAGAATTTCAAGAAGGGAGAAACTAAGTCAGTGGGAGATATGTACAACAGGCTCAGTCTAATTATCAGTGAACTCAGGACATTGGATAAAGAGATTTCACTAACTGAACTCAATGACAAGATTCTAATGTGCTTCCCTAGCACTTGGGATTCAAGAATCTGGCCAATTAAGGATGTCAGAAGTCTGAATGAGATCACTACTGAAGCTATATTGGGCAAGCTCAAATCTTATGAGCTACTCATCAAGAATAGAGAAGAAGAATAGAAGGCTGCCTCACCAGCCACAAGAAAAGAGAAGACCATAGCCTTCAAGACAACTGAAGATCAGCCTGAAGACAAAGTCACAGGCAATGAATAACTGCTCAGTCTGTTGGCCAAAAGATTTTATAAGATGGACAGAAAGGACTTCAGAAAGAGATCATACAAGGAACATGATAAGCCAAGGTATGACAAGTCCATTAATAATAATAATAAAGACATTATTTGCTTTGGTTGCAGGAAACCAGGGCATATAGTTCCTGACTGTCCAGAAAACAAAAACAAGGACAGAAGGGACAGGAAAGAAAGAAGAAAGGAGAAAGACTCCAAGAGTAATGGCAATGGCAAACCCTCATCAAGCAAAAATAAACATACAAGAAAGGGGTTTGTTGTTGAATCCTGGAGTGAGACTGAAGAAGAGTCAGAAGCCTCATCCAGCTCCAGTGATGATGAGGATGATGCAGAAGAAAAAGAGTTCTGCATGATGGCAATCAATGCCTCACAGCATAATTTAGAAGAAGAAGAGTCAGAGTCAGATTCAGAGACTCAACCTGAAGAAGATCAGGTAATCAGTTCTTTTGATTTTAATTCAGAGGATTTTAAATCTGAATTTAAAGCATTGTGTTTAGACCTGCTAAAGTCTGAGAAAGAAATTATCTCTCTCAGAAATCATCTATCTGAACATAATACTTTAAAATCAGAAAACCTCAAACTCTCTCAGGAGTTGGAGTGTTGTAGGGAGCAGATAGCTTCACTGAAAAGTGAGCTGTCTGAGGCCAAGAAGCTTGAAGAATCCCTTAATGGGAGAAGCATCAGGCTGATGGACATCACAAGCACAGTGAACTCCAGATTCAACAGTACACTGTGCTTGGGTGCTTCATCCAGCCAACCCATAGTTCTAACAACTCCAATCAAATTCATTTCTGATAAAGGAAAGGGAGTTGTAGAGGTTGCTAGGAAAAATTCTGATCTGCCCCAGAAAACAAAGTCCCAGCAGAAATCGTCGAACGGAGCTCGACGATCGCCAAACGGAGATCGACGATCTCAGGAAAAATCGTCGAACGCAGGTCGACGATCTCAAGTTCCTGATCTCAGCTATAGTCGACCGTCAAACGGAGCTCGACGATCTGACCCAAGATCATCGAACGCAGCTCCAAGATCGTCGAACAGAGGTCAGAGCTCTAGAAAATTTTTCAAGGGCAAATCAAAATCCAATCCTAAGGGTCCTTCATCTCAAATCTTTAACCCTTATACTGAATGGATTATACCTCCAAGGAGATATCATCCTGAAGGATATAAGAGTCAACCTGGGATGTCTTTCATTTCAGAATTTAAAGGTTATCAACCTAGGCCCAAGGTAAACTGGGTCAAAAACAAATGAATTGTCTTATGTGCAGGTGAAGACCTATCCAACATCTAACCAGCAATGGTACTTGGATAGTGGGTGCTCTAAGCACATGACAGGGAACAAGGACAACATCACTTCCTTTAGAGCCAATCTTGGACCCAAAGTTATCTTTGGTGACTCAAACTTTGGACAGACTAAATGATATGGTGCAGTCCAGATTGGATCAGTAACTTTCAAGAAGGTATCTTATGTGGAAGGATTGAAGCACAACCTAATTAGCATCAGTCAGCTGTGTGATGAAGGCTACCAGGTGACCTTCAGCAAAGCCTTATGCAAAATCAAGTCAGAGGACAACACAATTGTGTTGACAGGTAAAAGGAAAGGTACCATCTATCTAGTAGACTTTCTTTCAACTGATGTAGATATTTGTCTGTTTAATTCTGTCTGTAGACCAAACATCTTATGGCAGAAGAGACTAGGACACCTAAACCTTAGAACTATTGCTAGGCTATCCAAGGACAACCTTGTTAGAGGACTACCTTCTGGCCCCTACAATAAGGAAGGACTCTGCAGGGCTTGTCAATTAGGCAAGCAAACTAAAAACAGCTTTAAGTCACTTAATAAGAGTGATTCACCTAGGATATTGTATCTGTTACACATGGATCTTTTTGGACCCATCACAGTACAAAGCCTAGGAGGGAAATCCTACACTTTAGTAGTTGTAGATGACTTCTCTAGATTCACTTGGGTGTTCTTTCTAAGGAAGAAGTCTGATAACTTTAAGTATCTGACAGAGTTTCTCAAATGTATACAGATTGAGTTCAATACTCACATTGCCCTGATCAGAAGTGATCATGGGACAGAGTTTGATTCTCTTCTTATGCAAGAGTTCTGTCAGAGTGAAGGGATCAGGCATACTTTCTCAGCTCCTAGAACTCCTCAACAAAATGGGGTAGCTGAAAGGAAAAATAGAACCCTTATTGAATCTGTCACTACATTGTTGTTAGATGCTCACCTTCCTCTATCCTTTTGGGCAGAGGCAGTGAACACCTCCAACTATGTGCTGAATAAAAGTTTGATACATAAACTAAAGGGAAAGACTCCCTGTGAATTAATCAAAGGGAAGAAACCTAAAGTTGATTATTTTAGAGTCTTTGGTTGCATTTGATACATTCATAACAATGACAAGAAATATTTAGCAAAATTTCAAGCTAAAGCTGATAAAGAAGTGTTTCTGGGATACTCCATGATCAGCAAGGATTATAGGGTCTATAATAAATCATCTTTAAAAATTGAGGAATCTGTTCATATATCATTTGATGAATCTAACATGTCTTTCAAGGAGAAGATCTCTTCTACCATAGAACCCTTGCAGGAACATTCTCTAGTTGAAGACCTGAACAAGTTACAGGTTACCCAAAGGGATGAAAGCAATGAAGATGAAGAAAATGCTCAACATATTGAAGAACAACTTAAAGAGCCAGTTGTTGTACCACAAGAGGAAACAACACATGTTGGTGAACAATCAACACCCCCTGTTGATTTAGTAACATCAAGAGACCATCCAATTTCCCAAATAATTGGAGACATCTCAGCTGGTGTGCAAACCAGAAATCAGGTCAACCAAAACCTGTTGCACACCTGCTTCCTATCTCAAATTGAACCTCAGTCCATTCAAGATGCAGAGCAAGATCCACACTGGATCATTGCAATGCAAGAGGAGTTACATCAATTTGAGAGAAACAAAGTATGGGAACTAGTGCCAAAGCCTAAGGATCACTCCACTGTTGGAACAAAATGGGTATTCAGAAATAAACTGGATGATCAAGGAGTAATTATAAGGAACAAGGCAAGGCTAGTTGCTCAGGGATACTCTCAAGAAGAAGGAATAGACTACAACCAGACCTTTGCACCAGTTGCAAGATTGGAAGCCATCAGAATATTTTTAGCTTATGCAGCACATAAAGGCTTCAAGGTATATCAGATGGATGTCAAAAGTGCATTTCTAAATGGAGACATCAAAGAGGAAGTATATGTCAGACAACCTCCAGGTTTTATCTCTCCAACTTATCCTGATTATGATTTTAGATTGAATAAAACATTATATGGTCTCAAGTAAGCTCCTAGAGCATGGTATGAGACCCTAGCATTGATGACTAGTTTTAGTCATCCTTTTTAGGGGTAATTTAGTATTCAAAATGCCTAATTTTATTTATATTTTATGTTTGTTATTTCATGTTTTAATGTTTCTTTAAAATATTTTAATTCCTAGTGTTATTAGAGTTTTGATATAAAATTCTATATAGTCTTACTTTATGTGTTATGTTATTATATATTATGTTATGATATGATACGTTTTAATTTTAAGGTTGTAATATTTTTATTGTGTTTAAAATCTTGTTTTAACTTTAACTTTGTTATGTTATGTTTTAAAAT
Source organism: Platanthera guangdongensis (assembly GCA_039583875.1). Taxonomy (NCBI): domain Eukaryota; kingdom Viridiplantae; phylum Streptophyta; class Magnoliopsida; order Asparagales; family Orchidaceae; genus Platanthera; species Platanthera guangdongensis. Next base: position 51,046 of record JBBWWR010000170.1, on the reverse strand, counting down.
CTATATAGTGTTATGTTATGTTATGTTTTAACTTTGTTTTAATTTTGTTATGACTAATTCATGTCTTGTTTTGTTTTATTTTTTAGGTCTAAAGTCCAAGCTTGGAGCAGCCCACAATTTGCATGGCCGGCTTCTTCCCCACATTGGTGCAGCCCACATTGATAAAGCCTTCAAAGGTGCAGCCGGCCACATATGGTGCAGCCCAAGTAGCTCTCCTAGCCAACCCGAGCCCATGCAGCCCTCAAAGCCCCTACCCGAGCCACCAAACAGCCCCTACCCAAACCCAAAGCAGCCCACCTAGCCTACCCGAGCCCCCTATGTAGCCCATTTAAGCCCACATGGCCGGCCACCCCCTCTCTCTCCTTTATTTCTCTTGCCACCTTTCAATCCATGCATGCATCATAATATTCTCTCTCCCTCCTCATTGATTTCTCTATCATTCAATATTATATTCATACATTCCTCCTACATGGCCGGCCACCTTTTAATCAATTACATGCATGTTTTCTTTCTCTCTCCCTTCCATTTATTGCATGCATGCACTCATGCTTGGCCGGCCCCTCTCCTCTCTCCCCCTTTTATTATTTTCTCCTCCATTTATTCCTCATGCATCCCCCACTCATCCTTTCTCTCTTATTAATTTCTCTATCCATGCACCTTGCCACCAATACATTGAACCCACCTCCTCTTTCTTCCCCCAAATTAAATAATGTGCATGCATCTTCTCCATCCTACTTGGCCGGCCACCCCCCTTGCCCCCTCTTCTTCTTTCCATTCTAGAATCTTCCCTCCTCATCTATAAAAGGCACCATGGTCTCATGCTTGGGGGAGTTGGATTTTGGAGAGCAAGTGAAGTTCTAGTTCAAGAGAGTGCTTTCTTTTTGCTTACATATTGTTAGTGTAATCCTTTCTTTTCAATTAGTGCAAGTTTTCCTTATAGCCTAATCTAGTCTTTTTAATATTTTGTACACTCTTTTTATTTACAAGTAATGAAATTCTCTTCTATTTGTTTCGTTGTTTCTTTTTGCAATATGCGTAGCTAATCTTCTTTTAGCATTTGATCATGAGGATCCATGATTTGAAATGAGAATTATTTTTATTTCATAGTTTTATTTTTGCGTAATTCTACTCGGTCCTTCTTTGATTTATTTTGCGTCGACTCCGTATTTCCGGTATACGGTAGTAGGCTTATGATCTCATATTCGAGTAGCCGAGAGGCTCGTGGATGTGAAAGATCACTCAAAGAAGGAAGGAGTTGAACGCAACCCTAGAGATAGGACGACGTAAATCCTCCGGATTGGAGTCAAATCCAATAGTGCGGATCATCTCGATAATGCAACTTTAGGCTTCTTTGGTTTGTAAAGAGATTTCGATCAAAGAGTCTATAAGTTAGGAGACCTAATGCTCTAGCGAGATTTTGTCTTATTTTCGGATCTGTCACGGCCGAGTTGGATTTGCAAATTTAAAACTATGCCCTTTTATTTTCTCATTTCATTTCATGGTGAATCAATGATCGAATGCTAGTTTTTTTTATATAAGTTTTCGTCTCGCAATTTTTCGTTCATTCTACTTTAAAAAAAATTCTCAAATCCCTTTAGTTTTCCGGTAGGATAATAGTTAGAGCGTGAGTAGAAGTACTTGACAACCCCGTGTTTAAATACGACCTTGGTACTACAATTCGACAGGTACGCTTGCCTGTTCGGGTTTTGGCCCACCAAGTTTTTGGCGCCATTGCCGGGGAAGAGCCAGAGGTGATTACCTCTCCTACTACTGAAAATGTTATCATTACGGAATCAAATGATAAAAATTTTAAAAAAGAAAAAGACAAATCTAATTTTGAAAAAGAAAAGCTTACTTTTGAAAAAGAAGTTAAAGAGTTTCCAAATGATGCTTCGACAATTATAAAGGAATTACCGCCACCTCCTTATCCGGCTCGACTTAGGAAAGAAAAATTAGATGATCAATATTCACGTTTTCTTGAAATGTTTAAACAAATTCATATAAATTTGCCATTTCATGAAGCAATAAGCCAAATGCCGAAATACGCCAAATATCTCAAGGATTTATTAACGAATAAAAAGAAATTGGAAAATCTTTCTCACGTAACGTTAAATGAAGAGTGCTCGGCGGTCGTTAAAAACTCTAACTTGCCTAAAAAAATACACGATCCGGGTAGTTTTTCAATTCCTTGCGTTTTTGGTGATCTTTTTATAAAATATGCGCTAGCGGATCTAGGTGCGAGCATCAACTTGATGCCTTTTTCATTGTTTAAAAAGCTAGGTTTGGGCACTCTCAGCCCTACGCGTATGAGTATTCAATTGGCTGATCGATCGATTAAGTATCCGTTAGGTATCATTGAGGATGTGCTAGTGAAGGTCGACAAATTCATCTTCCCGGTGGATTTTGTCATTCTTGATATTGAAGAGGACGTCGAGGTCCCTCTTATCCTTGGTCGTCCCTTCCTAGCCACCGCTCGAGCAATCATAAATGTGAGTGACGGAAGACTTTCTCTGCGCGTGGGAGATGAGGAAGTACTATTTGATATTAATAAATCGATGAAAAACACTTTACAAAATGATGACTCTTGTTTTTTCATTGATGATTTAAAAGAAGACTCCTATTTCCCTCCAAATGATTTTTCTTCTTCCTTTTTTGGACCCTCATCAACTATTTTTGAAAACACTGTTATGTCCGTACAAGCACCATTCGAAAATGACTCTGATTTTGGACAACAAAATCTTATTTTTGAAAATGATAACAATTTGCCAAATTATTTTGAAAAACCACCTGACCCTGCAGAAAAAAATTATCATGTTAAGAACTTCCGCCAGCATAAAATTTTTAAACCGGGCGATCAGGTTCTTCTTTTAAATTCACGTTTACGTATTTTCTTTGGAAAATCTAAATCTCGTTGGTCTGGACCGTTTACGATCAAGGATGTTTTTTATGATGGAACTGTGTTACTTTCGCACCCCGATTGGGGGGATTTTAAAGTAAATGGCCGTAGACTTAAACTTTATTTTTCTAATGATTATGTGCCTCCTGCAAAGGAGAATCTTGTGTTGGACTCTTAAACATTTATCTTGTGTGGGACATTTTCATTTTATTTTTGGACTTATTATTATTATTCTGAGACTCTTTTATTCGGACTTTAAATGTTGTAATAAAAAAAACCATTATCGGGCATCTGCCCATGGACTCTCTTTCTATTTTTTTGCTTTTATTTTGCTATTCCTACCGGAGGCCAATCAAGTCCATGATCGTGGTCACCGCTCCGCCGCTGCTGATATCAGATGGATCAAGTCATACCTGCTGACGATCAAGTACTCTAAAAAGCAAGCATGGGGGAGCGACATCCGCCTTCATCTCACGAACCCGGGGAAGTCCTGTTCTTTTTTTATTATTTTTCCTGCATTTTTCTTTTTTCTTCTCAGTCCCCTTCTCTTTTTCTTTATGTTTTCTTCATTGAGGGCAATGAAGGATTTAAGCATGGGGGGGACTAGTTTCTTTTGGGTTCTTCTTCTCTCAAAAAAATTATGTTTTATATTAGTATAGTATTTTATGTTATCAAAATCTAAAATCCAAAAAAAATTATAAAATACAAAACCCAAAAAAAAATTAGAAAAACAAAAATCAAAAAAATTGTGCTAAAATCTATTTGAAAAACAAAACCTAAAATTATTTTCTATCTTTATTTTTATGTTTCCTCTAGTGATGTGTAGGCCCGTGCGGTTCCTTAGTTCTATTTAGATTTCTCTGAATTGGTTTTCTAAATTTATCAGTTTAACATAGCTTAGTTTACTAGTTTTTTTTTCTTAAATATAGGCATCCGATTTTTACGTTATAAGTAGCAATTTGTAGTTATGTCTTTTTATTCGGTTAATTGCTTACGAATGGTTGCTAGGTATCATTAGCTCTTTTTCATTTGCGAGGTAGTCTTTCTTGGTGTCTAGAACTTGTACTAAGCTACTCTCGAAGCATTTGCGCCGTTTTTACGTTCTTTAGAAATGATTTAGGCCACCATTTGAATAGTTTGAGCTTTTCTTGCCCACCAAAAACAAAACCCTTGCAAAACAATTTTGGGCCTTTTTCCTTATTTTCTTTGTTTTTAGCTCCACCTTTCATTTCATTATGTTCACCAAAGCCAAATATCTTTCCTATTTTTGCACTATAAATTTGAGCTGAAAAATTATTTTGGGAAGGGTATTATTTTTGAAATGAATAGGCAATTTTCAAGCTCATTTTTTGGAGCTTTCTTATCAAATGTTATTCAAAAGGAAAAAATTGAGAAAGAGAAAAAATATATATCATTACAAAATCAAAAAAAAAAAAATGAATGCAAAAAGTTATGTTTGGCCAAGTTTATAAAAGAAAAAAATTCCATGGCCTTGTTTTGTAGTTTCATATTGGAAAAATGATATACTTGTTATTTCTCATTTTTCATTATGCTTTATTTATTTTTGAGCTCACCTTGGTTTAGTGCCTAAAACCTTCATGTTTATCTTTGATTCCACTTCCTAATCATTTACCTAAGCCAAGTTTTAATGCCTAGTAGAAGTCCTAATGATCTTAGAACTTAATTTCGCGTAGTGGAGAAAGTGTGAACGTACAAGCCTATGGCCACCATCATTGATGGATTTCTTTGGAGGTTATCTTGGAATGTCTTAGGGTTAATGTTTATCTAGCAACCTAGTAGTTTGTTAATGCGCCGTTTATTTAGAACCTCTACTTTTTGTTGTCCTTATTTTCATTTATTTTGGATGCCTTGTTTTTAAGATTTAGAAATGTGTAGACTTTTCTTATGTTCTAATGATATTTTTAGGTCTCCACTTTCAAGTTTTCTACTGTGCACTTCTCACCCCACTAGTTGTTAACATAGGGATTAGGATAGTTTAATTTTTCATGTTTTGCTTTTCTTAATTATGAAACCTAAATTAGCTTTGTTGATTTTCTATTTCCTACCCTAGTTTTTATTTCTATTTGCTTGAGGGCAAGCAAATGTCTAAGCATGGGGGAATTTGATGACTAGTTTTAGTCATCCTTTTTAGGGGTAATTTAGTATTCAAAATGCCTAATTTTATTTATATTTTATGTTTGTTATTTCATGTTTTAATGTTTCTTTAAAATATTTTAATTCCTAGTGTTATTAGAGTTTTGATATAAAATTCTATATAGTCTTACTTTATGTGTTATGTTATTATATATTATGTTATGATATGATACGTTTTAATTTTAAGGTTGTAATATTTTTATTGTGTTTAAAATCTTGTTTTAACTTTAACTTTGTTATGTTATGTTTTAAAATCTATATAGTGTTATGTTATGTTATGTTTTAACTTTGTTTTAATTTTGTTATGACTAATTCATGTCTTGTTTTGTTTTATTTTTTAGGTCTAAAGTCCAAGCTTGGAGCAGCCCACAATTTGCATGGCCGGCTTCTTCCCCACATTAGTGCAGCCCACATTGATAAAGCCTTCAAAGGTGCAGCCGGCCACATATGGTGCAGCCCAAGTAGCTCTCCTAGCCAACCCGAGCCATGCAGCCCTCAAAGCCCCTACCCGAGCCACCAAACAGCCCCTACCCAAACCCAAAGCAGCCCACCTAGCCTACCCGAGCCCCCTATGTAGCCCATTTAAGCCCACATGGCCGGCCACCCCCTCTCTCTCCTTTATTTCTCTTGCCACCTTTCAATCCATGCATGCATCATAATATTCTCTCTCCCTCCTCATTGATTTCTCTATCATTCAATATTATATTCATACATTCCTCCTACATGGCCGGCCACCTTTTAATCAATTACATGCATGTTTTCTTTCTCTCTCCCTTCCATTTATTGCATGCATGCACTCATGCTTGGCCGGCCCCTCTCCTCTCTCCCCCCTTTTATTATTTTCTCCTCCATTTATTCCTCATGCATCCCCCACTCATCCTTTCTCTCTTATTAATTTCTCTATCCATGCACCTTGCCACCAATACATTGAACCCACCTCCTCTTTCTTCCCCCAAATTAAATAATGTGTATGCATCTTCTCCATCCTACTTGGCCGCCACCCCCTTGCCCCTCTTCTTCTTTCCATTCTAGAATCTTCCCTCCTCATCTATAAAAGGCACCATGGTCTCATGCTTGGGGGAGTTGGATTTTGGAGAGCAAGTGAAGTTCTAGTTCAAGAGAGTGCTTTCTTTTTGCTTACATATTGTTAGTGTAATCCTTTCTTTTCAATTAGTGCAAGTTTTCCTTATAGCCTAATCTAGTCTTTTTAATATTTTGTACACTCTTTTTATTTACAAGTAATGAAATTCTCTTCTATTTGTTTCGTTGTTTCTTTTTGCAATATGCGTAGCTAATCTTCTTTTAGCATTTGATCATGAGGATCCATGATTTGAAATGAGAATTATTTTTATTTCATAGTTTTATTTTTGCGTAATTCTACTCGGTCCTTCTTTGATTTATTTTGCGTCGACTCCGTATTTCCGGTATACGGTAGTAGGCTTATGATCTCATATTCGAGTAGCCGAGAGGCTCGTGGATGTGAAAGATCACTCAAAGAAGGAAGGAGTTGAACGCAACCCTAGAGATAGGACGACGTAAATCCTCCGGATTGGAGTCAAATCCAATAGTGCGGATCATCTCGATAATGCAACTTTAGGCTTCTTTGGTTTGTAAAGAGATTTCGATCAAAGAGTCTATAAGTTAGGAGACCTAATGCTCTAGCGAGATTTTGTCTTATTTTCGGATCCGTCACGGCCGAGTTGGATTTGCAAATTTAAAACTATGCCCTTTTATTTTCTCATTTCATTTCATGGTGAATCAATGATCGAATGCTAGTTTTTTTTATATAAGTTTTCGTCTCGCAATTTTTCGTTCATTCTACTTTAAAAAAAAATTCTCAAATCCCTTTAGTTTTCCGGTAGGATAATAGTTAGAGCGTGAGTAGAAGTACTTGACAACCCCGTGTTTAAATACGACCTTGGTACTACAATTCGACAGGTACGCTTGCCTGTTCGGGTTTTGGCCCACCAAGCATGCTTTCTATTGGAAAATGGTTTTATAAGGGGTAGAGTAGACCAAACTCTTTTCATTAGAACCCATAACTCCCATACCCTACTAGTACAGATTTATGTAGACGATATTATTTTTGGTTCTACTGACTCCAAATTGTGCAGAAGGTTTTCTAACCTGATGCATTCTAAATTTGAGATGAGTAGCATGGGTGAGCTATCCTTCTTCCTAGGATTGCAAGTCAAGCAGCATGCTGAAGGCATCTTCATTTCTCAAACCAAGTATGCAAATGAATTGGTTAAGAAATTTGGTATGTCTGAAGCATCTTGTATGAAAACACCCATGCCTACTAATGCTATATTGGATGATGATGAACATGGGAAACCTGTTGATCAGACAACATATAGAGCAATGATTGGCTCTTTACTGTATCTTACAGCTAGTAGACTAGATATAATGTTTGCTACATGTATATGTGCTAGGTTCCAAGTAAGCCCTAGAGAGTCACACCTAACACTAGTAAAGAGGATTCTCAGGTATGTTAAAAGTTGTCCAAATCTAGGTCACTGGTATCTAAAAGATTCAGCATTTGATTTAACTAGATTCTCTGATGCTGATTATGCTGGATGCAGAATTGACAGGAAAAGCACCAGTGGAACTTGTCAGTTCCTTGGTGACAGACTTGTCTCTTGGTTTTGTAAGAAACAAACATCTGTGTCAACTTCAACTGCTGAAGCTGAATATATGGCTGCAGGCAGTTGTTGTTCACAAATCTTGTGGATTCAAAACCAACTCCTAGACTATGGCTACAACTTAGAGAAGTCTAAAATCTTTTATGATAACACCAGTGCTATTTCTATAGCTCAAAATCCAGTCCTCCATAGTAGGACAAGACACATAGAGATTAGGCATCATTTCTTAAGGGATAATGTTGAAAAGAGTAAAATTGAACTACAATATATCCCAATAGATTTATAAAGGGGAGATATTTTCACCAAGCCCTTGGATGAAAAGAAACACACCTTCTTCCTAAATCAGTTAGGAATGTTAGATGGAGGAAGTCTTAAATAATATCCAAGATTTTGAAAGCTTAAAAATTGACCAAGACTAGGCAAACATCTTGATTTTTTCTTAGTGTCTAGAGTTTTTCTGATCTCTGAACTGCGCTCGACGATTTGTCCCAAGATCGTCGAACGGAGATCGACGATTTCCAAAATCGTCGACCTGAGTTCAGCGTCTCTCAGATAGTATGAACTATCTCTTCCGGTCAACGATCGTCGAACGGCGCTCGACGATTATGTTCTCTGAACGATCGTCGAATAGAGCTCGATGCTCTCCAATATCGTCGAACGGAGATCGACGATGTTGAAGACTCTTCAGATTCCTTTAGAAGCCTCGATCGTCGAACTGAGTTCAACGATCTTTCCAATTCTGCGTCGAACCCTAATATAAAATTCATTTTTCGCCGCCGTTCTCCTTTGCGCTTTCGATTTCTCTGCAAGAATTTTCTTTCCCTCCAAACAATTCTGCACTTGGTCGTTTTGTTTGTAGAATTTTTGCAGGTACCCATGACTGTGTCTGTTGCTGTTCTTGCAGCCATGAAGTTTGATGCTGGCTTCGACATTGACATGGAATCCTTCAGCACAACCGACCAGGTCTTTCAAGATATTTTGGGATTATTCAAAGAGCAGAACCTGACTGTCATTATGACCACAAGGATCAAGCTTGCATCTGATGAGATCAAGGAATGGGTCTACACTGCCCACAATCAAAACAACTCCACCATTGTTGGGTCAATATCTGGCACACAGGTACCTCTAATCCCAACAATTTTATCAGAGATTTTTGAGTTGAGAAATGGTGAAGATACTGCTGACCTGTCTGGAGAAGAGTATTCTGACCTGCTTGCCAGAATGGGTCATTCAGAGGCCAACCCTAGCAAGCTCTTGAAAAAGAACCTATCTGTGGAATACAGATTCATGGCAGATGTAGTTTGGAAAGTGCTACTGGCTAAGCACTCTGCCCATGATACAATCTCAAGGTATCAGCTCTGCCTCATGGGAGCCCTTGTAGACAGGAAAAATTTGAATTGGGGAGAAGTCTTCTTTGACCTTATCAAGAAGAAGATTAACAAAAGTTTTGTAAACTTTGGAAGGATTATTGGGGTGTTTCTGCAGCACAGGTGCCCTGCTTTGCTGGTCTCCTCTGGAATCCATATCAATGCTTCCAAGAGACTGTCTTGTGCCCTCTTTGGAAAGTGGGACAGACAAATCAGTAAGCCCAGCAGGCCCTCCTCCAGCACTCCTTCAGGCACAAGGACTCTCAGAGTCACTTCCTCACAGGTCTCTGCCCCTGCAGATGACCTGCCTGCTATTGTTGCCTCTCCTCCTCCTCCTCCAATTCCATCTCTTCCCATACCATCTACCATTCCAACCCCATCCACCATCATCATCTCCAGCCCCTCTCCAACATCCACACCATCTCCAGTACCTATTCTACCAACACCAGAAGATCACTTCCATCCATTATTCTCCTACCCTCCTCCAGATGCCACTTCATCACCCTCCATTCCATCCTTCACCCTCATTGATGATTCCTTTATGGATGATTCACCATCCTCTCCTCCTGAGCTACCATCATCCTCCACTTCCTATCAAGACCTTCTACAAGAAATTATTGACCAACCCACATTCACCCCATCTATTTCCTTCCTACTGTCCTCCATATCCACCTTACCAACACCTCAGCCATCCCTTCCACCATTCACCAGCTCTCCAATACCCTCACCCTCAGCTGCTCCTCCATCTTCTACCTCTGCTCCAGTCACCCTTGAGCAAGTAGACCTTCCAGCCCTTACTGACAGGTTGTATGAGTTGCTTGCCCCCAGGCTCTCTCTTCTGTTGGAGACCTCCTTGGCTCCACTACACCTGTCAGTGGCAGCTCTCTCTGCCAGGATCTCATCTCTATTCCCTCAGGCAGCCCCTACAGCAGTGTGTCTTGATCCATACTTGTCTGAATCTAGGCAGGGGGAGATGCCCTATGAAGTGAGTCTTCCTCCTGCTGCTATTGCTACTGTTTCTGTGAGCCTGTCTGTTGCTGCTGCTGTTGATGTCTCAGTGAGCCTGCCTACTGCTGCCTCTTCAGTTCTTGTTGCTGCTGCTGGTGTGTCTCAAGATCAAGTTCCTCCTGCTGCAATCTTTGCATTAGACCTCAGGTCTTTGCTTTCAAATTTTGATTCTGCATATTTCAGCTGTCTGCTAGAGATAACTGTTGTCCAGCCCCCAGAGGATCTGTCCAAGGCACTTGTTCCATTCTCTTACTGTGACCCAAGCATCATCACCTCCTTTGTTCACTCAGTATATGCTGCTGCTTCTTCTGCTGAAAGCATTGTTGTTGTTGTTGATGTTGTTACCTCTACTGCTGCTGAAAATGTTGATACTGCTGCTGATATTTCTGTTATTGAGCCAATTTCCAAGGAAATTCTTATGTCAGAGGCACTTGAGATTGAGCCTTCTGCAGTTTCTGATGATTTCTCTACTGTTGATGTTGTTGTTAGTGAGACTGTTGTTGCTGCTGTCACTTCTCCAGAGTCTATAGTTGTTGCTGCTGTTGTTACTGCTTCTACTCCAATTGCAACACCTTCAATATCTGTTGCTGCCACTGGTGTTACTGCTTCAACACCTGCTGCTACACCCTTTATTGCCTCATCTGCTTCTGTACAGCTCAAGAAGGATCTGATGAAGAAAATAGATGCCCTTTATGATGATTAGAGTTCTGAAAGTGATGAGTTCAGAACAGACTCTGATGACTCTTCTGCTACCATTGCCAAGAAAAGAAAGGCAAGGAGCAAAGCCATGAAGAGAGTACCTCCTGCCAAGGTCAAAGACAACAATGATATTCCATACTACATTCTTCATGACTGCCCTATCACAGAGCACTGGATGCAGTACTCTAAGAATCAGCTGAAGGCAATGAAAAAGAAGAGAAAATATGAAAAGGGTTCCTCACAATTCCAACACTCTCATCCTCCTCCACCACCTCCTCCTGATGCAGGTGCAGGTGGAAGTTCTACTGCTCAACCCCCTGCCAGAAGTCAGGCCCCCTATCAACCTCATGCTAGATCCTATAATAGGGGAAGCCAATCCAGGGGTTCTCAATCTAGGAGAGGAGGATACAGAGGAAATCAAAGAGATCTCCAAGTCTACTCCAAAGGTTACTCAAGGCAACACCCATATTCCAGGGGAGGACAAATTTCTTTTGATACCACATCTGGTCCTTTCCCCTATAAGCTGAAAGAAACTGTGTCATCCAGGCCTCCTCAAGACAATCCCTCTAACAGATATGAGTCACCAGTACCCTTTGAGGACCCTGAGAACAATCCAGCTGCTTGGACTGCAAGATTGAAAGAACTAGCTGCACTGGATCAGATCAAAAAGGCTAGAGAGCAGGGAAAAGATTCATCCAACATCTCAACAATGTCTGAACAGAGAAAGAAAGAGCTAGAAAGATATGCATCAAGCAAGTTCTTTGATTCTGACAGGTATATGGAATTGCATCCTGAAGCTGTAGTTCCCAGGCCTAAACAACAAACATCTTTAGGTGCAGCAGATGATACCAGATCAAAGAAAGAAGCCCTCAATCCCAACAGAGAAATCAAACTTGTTAAGGGCAAGGAAAAGAAATGACAATGTAAGGTGATAATCTCTGTGAATTCTGATTACTATCTGGGATGTTATATATTTCTGTGGTTCTGCTATGTCTAGCTTGTTGCTTTTCTGTGTTGCTGCTTGTATGTTGTTATTTAATTTTTCCAAAGTTTGTAAATAGTAATCCTAACCCAAATAGGGGGAGATTGTTGGAACACCCTATTACTAATTTGGGTCAGGATCACTATGTCTCTAGGAAACAAATGCTTGACCTCCTGTATAGCTCAATAGGTCGATTAGAATTGAGTCTAAGGGTTAGAAGTCTAGGTTTGGAAGCTGCCCTCAAGACCAGGATTTTCTGTTTGGAGACTAAGTCATATCGTCGAACTTAGCACGACGATTCGTCGAACTCCGATCGACGATCGTCTAGCTCAACTTTGACAGATCGTCGAACTTCATTCGACGATCGCTGAGCTCAACTTCATCATATCGTCGAACTCCATTCGACGATCGGTGAGCTCAGGTCGACGATCTTGACTCAGCTTTGGATTTCTATCTCTGAGCTCAGTTTGACGATCTTTGAGCTCAGATCGACGATATTTTGCTGCTGTATTTATCCATATTGCTGAGCTCAGTCCGACGATAGCAGAGCTCAGTTCGACGCTTTCAGATAACTTCAAGGATGTTTCTAGATTCAAATTCAAATCAGTTAAGGAGTTATTCTGCAATTAATTCTGAAGATTTCCTAGCCGTTTTCATTCATTTCTGGATCAAGTTTCAAGGGATTTTTAAGGAATATTTCTACGGACTTTCCTCCAGAAGAGATTTTGCAATTAAGGATGCAATTAATGCAGCCAACGGCTATTCTTCTCAGAGAATGTTTTGTTCAGTACCAGAGAATAAAAGAGAAGAATTCTTTTTGAATCAAAAACATATAGAGAGACAGATTACAGAGATACACAGACATACACAGACAGACATCAGTAATTCTCAACAAAATATACTGTCTCAAAGAATTCTCAAGAACACTCATCCAAGGAGATCAACCTTTTCTAAAATCTTCAGATCTCTCTAGTTTTCAAGTGTTCAAGGCCAACATATTTCAAGACTCCAGACATTCAACATTTCAGCTGTTGCTGAAACCATCTTTTGTTGGAGCTCAAGTTTTGAAGGTCTATCACCCTCAGCAAAGCTTCTTTTCCTGAAGATCTCAAGGATTCAGGGGGAGCTTTGACATCAACAATCCACATAGTCTTCTCAGTTGTTTGAGAAAGAGAAGACTTCCATCACTCTCTCACCCCCTCTCTGTAAAGGGTTTCTCAAACTCCCTTCAAAAGTTTGAGCTTGGTTTTTGAGCACCTTGTCAAAAGCTCATTGGTGGCAAGACACCTGATCAAAAAATCTGATTTGGTTTTTGAGCACCTTATCAAAAGCTCATTGGTGCTTAGGACACCGGATCAACTCATCCTGCAGTGGATTCCTACCTGGGGTGGTAGAAGAGTGGATGTATCCAAGTTTAGGGGAACCACTATATTTCCTTATGTCTTCTGGTTTTGCTTGTTTTTATTTTTTTTTCTGGCCTTGATTATTCTGTGATTAGCTTTTGTATAGTTTAGTTCTGTGATTAGATTTTTAACTGCTTCCTTGCTCACTCTTATTACAACAATTGTTGTAAAAAGTTTCAAAACACCATATACTCTATTCACCCCCCTCTAGAGTATATCAGATCTAGCTGCACTTTCATATCCCTCGAAAAAACATTTTCATTTTTGCTAAGTACTTTCAAATCGTCTTGTTTACCACTGTGGGATATGGTGACATTGTCCGACTCACCCCAAAAGGTAAAATTGTCTCTTCCATCATTATCCTTTTGAGGGTAACTGCACTTAACCTCTTCATTTCCACAGTCCTCTGATTTCTTTTAGTCCTTGATTATTCGTCTTACGTGCATCGTCTATGACATACTCTTTATTTTTGTATTAGGGAGTGTGGGGATATATTTCACCGAGAAATTGAAGATTTACTGTACTTGTTGATTAAGACTATTACCTCGGTTGGATATGGAGATATATCTTTCAAGTCTTTTGCTGGAATATTGTTCGTCACTTTTTGGTTGATATTCGCTATTATAGCGTGGAATATGCAGTTACATATGTGGTCTATCATTATCAAAAGGTGTAGAAGAAATCTTGAGCTTTGAATAAATCAAAACACTACCCCATAGAATTACCTATCTGGGAAAAAACAGGTAGGTTTCTCGGTTCTCAAAATTTAAATATGCTGCTTATTAGTCTATTTTTTTTTGACTTCATGAACTTGAATATCATAAACATTATTGCAGGTGGAGAAGATATGTTGCCAGTTTTGCCAACAGAGAAGTTCAAAAGATCGCATTCAATCCTAAGTATGTTCTATCTTGTTTTGCTTTTTTATTTGGGATTTTACCAGTCATCCACAAAACCGCAAAAACCGCCCGCACCGAAAAAACCGCACAGAATTTTAAACAGCACTGTGTAGTGTGGTACGGCGCACCGCAAATCTTAAAAACTGCAAACACCGCGCTGTACCGATTATTTGGGTACTTAAAATATTTATTACTTTGTCACATCACATTTTAATATGTTAATTCTTTTATAATCGCAAAAAGTATTACAACTCGTGGTTGATTAATTCTTTTATTCATCATCTAAACATTCTGTCAAATTTTCTCAAGTTTTTTTATAAGCACTTTCTCTTTAAGCTTTGCTTATTTCTCAGACCTAAAATTAAGATGCCAACTTTAGAACTCTCAGAAGACAATGCATGCATCAGAGAGAGATCACCGTATTATTATGTTCAACAGTGGAGACAATCATGATTTTTATCCATTATTTGACTACCAAATTGCAGATAACATGAGAGACGCAACCCTAATCCACATCAACCTAGGAGACGACAAACACTTTTCAGCCGGTGTGCATTAATGAAATCTTATAATTTTGGTCAGCCCATACACAATCACAACTAATTTAAACTTGTTCGTCCTATGTGTCATTGATATAACCTTGTGTCATTGAAATAACCCTTAGAACCGTATGGCACCTGAAATTTGGAGAAATGAAGGGTAACAGTACACCTCACACGGTACGCAGTTGCTCACACTTTTCATGGTGATTTCTCCTTGGCGTGCAGTTGCTCACACCACCATCCATTATAAAATTTTTTTTACAAATTACTATATCTTTTTACTCCACCGACTAGTGATCATCCCAACACTTTCCATTTCCCCTCCACACCATGTTTCAAAATGTTCTAGATTGGTTCCCAATAATCAAATCTAACACCACACCAATTTAGTCTCTCACAAAAAGAAGAGGTCAAGTGTTTTCTCTGAAATGCTTCGACTAACATCGTCCAAACAAGTTCAAGAACATTACCTAGATGAATCCTCCTGTGGTGATTTTGTATAGAATACTATGCACTTGATCGGGACACCACAATGATCAAAAGAGCTACTAAACGAGTTACAAGGTGCCCACAGCTTCATTAAAGCCGACCATTGTTCCGGGCACCATAAGTTTTATGTCCAATGTGGATAGTGCATATTTGTGCAAGTTTGCCTTTGTATTTTTTGATGATATTTTGGTTAACCATTTTTCCAGGCCATACCACTATTTAAGATCGGCTTTATGAACCTTAGAACAACAGCCAAAGGGGAACAAAAGTTTGACCGGTTACACATAAATAGTTAAATGTATATTCAACCCAACCATATGATATTTATCAAAGATAATTTACTCTTAAATTTTAAAGAATTATTTACCTTCATTAAATTAACACAAACATTTAGCAGAAATATATATGTAGAGTAGTAGGATTTATGATTGCGACTTTTAATTGATTGAAATAATCCTAATGTTGACCGAAGATAGTTGGATAGCTATGTCATTTGTTCTATTGTTGTAGATGTTTAGTTGCAATCATTTTTTGTTGCTTTTAATTTGTCTTAAAGTTACATCTAGAAAGCACAATACAATAAAATCATTTATTAATCTTGGGTCGCTTTTCTGCACCAAGAAAGCAGAATATATACTACGCATGCTACCGGCGGTGTGACAAGGATAGATGTAAATGCACTGCCTCACCTAAATGCTCTCTTTAGCTTCGTTTGGCGCAATGATGGCAGTTCTGAATGCGGTGGTCATGAACCATCGTTTGTGAACGCACTGCCTCACCTAAAAAAATTCATGCACTTGTAGATGAATTCATGCAAGAAGAAGATGATATTTCTCTTCAACTTGTCTTCAACGAGGAGATAGAGACGACATCAAAAATATTCTCCACCAACTCTGTTGCTCCCACTCTCATTCCTAATACGACTATAGAGATGGAAGCTTCTAAAACTAAATCCGCACCACCTAGACCTCTTCGAAATTTTTGGATAGCATGGGAATTAAAATGTAATAAATAAATAATATAATAAACAGCTAGTTGCTCAAGATAGAACCAGGAACGGAGCATCCACCACTCCCCTATACGTACTTCCAACACTTTTTCCCAACAACTCTTCTTCTTTTTCCTCCCGACATTCCATCGAGCTTTTTTGAACTCTTTGGGAGAGCTCTCATTTTCCATCCAACTTTCTCACGTCATTCCCATTTTTTAAGCTATGCACTCGCATTTTCCTTTTTCCAGCGGCTCTGCATTTCGAGTAGCTGATGAATTCTTGTAAGAAGATTCTCCTCAGCTTCTTTTCAATGAGGAGATAGAGACGACAATAGAAACATTCTCCACTGACTTTGCTGCTCTTACTCTCATTTTCAAAACGATTATAGATATGGAAGCTCTAAAACTAAATCTGTACCACCCGCACCAACAGGACCTCGTGGAGACCCAATAACAGTTGTTGCTACAGTGAAATCCAGGCGACCCCGTGTTGACGATCTAATAGATCTTACTGTTACATTGTAAAACACATGGAAAAAAATAGGGCAAAACACATGTCAAAACACGTAACACCTTGTTGGCAATAATTCAGCAGATGATACTATTGGACATCTGCCACCTCGTGACGGTGATATTTATACATCCATCCTTAAATACACGTGCTGCTTCTTTTATTTATTCACTCTCATCTCTAGTTAGAATGTAGATCCACATAACTTGTGCCATATATGCAAACTGTTGTTTTTTAAATACATAGGTTTTTTCATCCGTCTCAACCTAGTTGTCTTGCTCATAGTTTTACTTATTATTGTATTTTTCGTGATAGTTTTAAGGGAATGCATGACAAGAAAAGAAAGATTATCCCTCGTAAACATTCTGTCAACATATATAATCTGTCATCCCTTAGAAATCAGACGAAAAAATTCACAGCGACGCTGGCGGCCTGACCAGAGTCCATGGTTGGGTTCGCCGGACCCCGGTGAACCTGCCTGGGGTTGTCCGGCGGTGAGAGGGCAGGGCCACTGCCACCGCATACGGTGGCCCTGCCCGCTACCTGTCGGACAACCCCCGACTATTTTACCGGAGTCGAATGAACCCGGATGTGGGCTCTAGTCATGTCGGCGGCAACAAGAGCTTAACCGTAACATGTGCGGGAGAATAGGGAATACGATTAGTCCCACATTGTGGGATAAATTTATTCTATGATTTTAAATAATAAAAATATCTTAAACGAGTTTGAAATTCAGAGCATATAGGGAATAAATAATATTACATTAATATTAATTTAGGGTATCTAGGGAGGCCCTAATTAGGCTTTACACGTGTCACGTTTGTTGGGCCGTTGTTGTCTGCCCTTTCGTGTCATCTTGTCCCGCAGCCGCTTTTTTGGGTGGTTTTTTGGTTTTTTGTTGTTGTTACTATTATTTTTTATTAGTCTCACATCGTTGGATATATATATTTTATGTTGTTTAAATAATATGAGATCTTTAGAGTGTAATGGCCTCCCAGCACCACGCTCGAAAGGACGGCCGTCGGCACCCCCAGCAGCACGCTCGGAAGGGTTTAGCCTCAACAGGTCTGCTAATCTCTCAAAACAAAGAAGTCAAAAGCAGGTAAATTTAAAATATAATGCGTGTACATGAAGTAACATGCGAACAACAACTAATCTCTACAACACTACTTCAGCCCGAACATGCATAACTATGAATTACTTTCACATCTCATCACAAATTGAGTTGCAGATCAATTGGTGATGAGATACAAAAGTACTTTATAGTTAAGCGTGATCGGGCTATAGTAGTCTTGGGATGGGTGACCTCCTGGGAAGTCCCCGTAGGGGTGCTTTACTAGATCACTTCTCATCAAAGGGAGATTGCGGCTAGAACGTACTTAGGATTGAGTGTGATCTTTTGAACTTCTCTAATGGCAAAACTGGCAGCATATAAAGTCATATTCTTCACCTGCAATAAGGCTTATGATGTTCAAGTTCATGAAGCTAAAAAAACAGACTAATAAGCTGCATAATTAAATTTTGAGAAACGAGAAACATACCTGTTATTTCCTAGACATCGTGCCAAAGTAATGAGGCTGCCAGTTTTGCATGTTATAATTTCATATTCGTCTTGAATTTTATAACAATCAGCGATGCATGCCAGAGACGCGATTGTAGCGGACTTGAGGGTGGAGCTCGAGATAAATATATTCTAGTTATATGTAAATACATACATAAATTCAGTAATTTATAGAAAACATTGTTATAAACTTTTGTAATAAAAAATAAAGAGTCCTCTTTGATTTTATTTGTGGAGAATTGAAATTAAATAATTTTATAAAAAACAGCTTGCTCATTGCTCAAGGCAGCCACCACTACCTGTACGTACTTCTCACTTTTTCCCAACTACTTTTCTTCTTCCTCAGGACATTCTTCGCACTCCTCTACCGGCGAGCTCGAGCTCATTTTCCAGCCAAATTTCTCACGACCGACATTTCGATTTTTTCGAGCTCTGCACTCGCATTTTTTTTCATTTTGCAGTGGCTCTGCATTCCGAGCAGCTAGCTCGATCCTCTGCAATCCCGTTTTCCAGCACCATTTAGGGTTCTCTTGGGCAATGGAAAATGTAGCAGGCAACATAGAGACAGAGACTATAAATGACACATCCGCGGTCAACTCATCTCACGACGCACGTGCGGGTGAATTCATGCGAAAACCAGAACGTGTTTCTCTTCAACCAGGAGAAATATTCTCCACCGACTTTGTTGCTCTCACCCTCATTCCCAAAACAATTACAGTAGAGAAAGCTTCTACAGCTAAATCCTTGCCACCCTCTGCCAACCGGATCTCGTGGAGACCAAAAAACTGCATCTCTCACTCTCATTCCCAAAATGACTACAGGGGCGTAAGCTTGTACAGCATTATACTCACCACCCTCGCCAACCGAATCTCGTTGAGAACAAAAAATTGATGGTCTCACTTCCATTCCCTAAAGGACTATACTGGAGGAAGTTTCTACAACTAAATCCTCACTACCCCCCCCCCCCCCCCCCCCCGCTAACCGGATCTAGTGGAGACTAAAAAACTGTTGCTGCTGCTGAAGTGAAATTCGGGATACCGAATGTTGATAATTTACGAATTCCTAGTACCACGACACAATCGTCGTCAACCAGTGTTGAAATTCCAAAAGATATTACGGGGCAAAACAGGCAACTTCGTCTTAAGAATCCAGGAGATGCAAATAATGGGCAAAATAGACAACTCCATGTTGAGAATCCAGTGGATGCTAATAGTGTTGAGAATCCAGGGGATGCTAATAATGTTGAGAATCCAGAGGATGCTAATAAAGTGCAAAACTGACAACTCCATGTTGACAATCCACCATGAGATGATATCATTACTGCTACAGAGCAAAATATGCAACTCCCTATTGAGGTTCCATAAAATATTACTACTACAGGGCAAAAAATGTCACCCCTACCCCCGCGACCCTCTAACGGTGATATTTATACACTCATCCTTAAATACATGTGTTTCTTCTTTTGTTTATTCACCCTCATCTCTAGTTATATTGTAGATCATCCACATAATTCGGGTCATATTGCAAACTGTTGCTCTTTAAATGCTTCTTATCTGACTGGCTCATAATTTTACTTATTTGGGCATTTGCTAATGATAATTTTAAGGGATTGTATTTTGACGAGAAAAACTCTATCCCTTGAAAATACACTTTCATTTTTGCTAAGTATTTTCAAATCGTCTTGTCCACCACCGTGTGATATGGTGACATTATCTCACTCACCCCAAAAGCTAAAATTGTCTCTTCCATCATTGTCCTTTTGAGGGTAATTGCACTTAACCTCTTCATTTCCTCAGTCCTCTGATTTCTTTGAGTCCTTTTATTATTCGTCTTACGTGCATCGTCTATGACATACTCTTTAATTTTTTGTTAGGGAGTGTGGGGATATATTTCACCGAGAAATTACATTTTGAAGATTTATTGTACCTGTTGATTAAGACTATTACTTCGGTTGGATATGGAGATATAACTTTCAAGTCTTTTGCTGGAATATTGTTCGTCACTTTTTGGTTGATATTCGCTATTATAGCGTGGAATATGCAGTTACATATGTGGTCTATCATTATCAAAAGATGTAGAAGAAATCTTGAGCTTTGAAGAAATCAAAACACACTACAACATTTTTGGTCTTTAGCAACATTTGAAAACTGTTACCTAAAACCACAAAGCGTTGCCAAAACATTGAAAACTGTTGTCATAGGGGTGTATGTCTATGCCCGTGTTACCAAAGACTTAAGGCAACAGTTTTCACATGTTTAGGAAACATTACTTGAAACTGTTGTCTATATCCCTAGTAAAGGCAACAGTTTTTACATGGACCTATTGCAACATTTTCAAAATGTTTAGAGTCACATTTAATAAATGTTGCCAAAACTATTTAATTAATAAAAAAATATAAATTTTTTAAAAAACATGAAAATAAATTAAAACTTCAAAACCAAATAGATTATATCATGAGACATTTTTTATAACGCATAAATATATAACAATTTTGCACATGTTTTATCATTAAATTAACAAGTCATTAGTAGGCTCATAATTTACCAAAATACATCAAAATATTTAAATATTACAGTACACAAACAAAATTATCTAAATCAACTTAAACATCCAATGATCTTCATGATATGGGGTCATCGATCATATTGCAACTCCTCATTTGTCTTCTCGGCCATCATCAAGAACTTTCTGCACAAAGTAAAATAATATATATATATATAAATACAATGACATCAAGATCAATATATAAATAAAAAATTGTAAACATATAAAAGTATTTTAATATATTGTATGAAAATCTACAATATTATACCTCTCCATAGTTTGGAACGTGTGTTGATGTAGAAGAATGTGCATGCGGTAGCCCGTCTCTCTTGTCCACTATTCATAGTATCTTGAAGTTGAGGCTGATAACAATTAAATTGAATAGTTGATTTTTTAATAAAACAAAATAAGTAAATTATAGTTGATCTTAATAAAAAATAACTCACAATTGCATTGTTGGTTTCTAAATCCAGCTCCTTTCCACTAATGCTACTTCGAGTTTCAATAAAAACTTCAGCTTGAGTGGGGTCTCTCTTCTTTTTTGAACGCTACAGATGCATAAAAAAATATTGAAAATTAAACACAATCAGTGAACTGCACATAATTAACGAACTGCACGTAATCAACGAGTTGCACGTGCAACTCGCTTAAATTCAACATTTCAGAGAGTTGGATGTACAACTCGATGTAATTGAGCGAGCTGCAGGTGCATCACGCTGAAATTCAGTATGCTGCACCTGCAGCTCTCTGAAATCAGGGGCTTGCACCTGCAGCACGCTGAAATTCAGCGAGCTGCAGGTGCAGCACGCTGGAATTCAGCGAGCTGCAGGTGCAGCACGCTGGAATTCAGCGAGCTGCACCTGCAGCACGCTGAATTTCAGCGTGCTGCAGGTTTGAAAGGGTGCTTTAAGAAGCGGGATATCTGTAAAACAGTATAGGGATGCTGTGTGTGCTCCCTGGTATTGATTTCTAGAATTGGATGTTGTGTGTGCTCCCTGGTGTACAAGAAAACCAATGAGCACCTAAATAAGCCACAAGACCACAAGAAATAATTGGTGTAAGGAACTATTTGGCAATTCTAATGCAAATAAGGTCCAAATCGTGTATGTTTAAAAATAATGGGGTGCTACTCCAATAATATATCAGATTAAAACAACTCCAATTTACATTATGAGTAATAAACACCATGAATATGGCCTCAGTAATAAAAAAGATGCAATTGCACTCACCACAAGTTATCTTTCTTTGTTCATTTGCAAATGCCTTAACAAGCTCACCCTGAAATTAGAAATCAGCTGAGCATTAAATAATAAACTATACAAACCTAAAAAGTAAAAGACTAACTTTTAGTTAAAGGATGGCTAGCTAAGAATAGCACAAAATGATCTGTAAAAATAAAATAAAGATCCTAGTTCAATTAAGTCTGTCTAATTTCAATAAACAAAAAAAATTTAAGGGTCGAAGCTGTGGAAGTTTGCATAACTTGAATAAAAGAAACGCCATGAAATCAAAACACAAGTAAACAAGATCAATCATTGTAACTGTTAATTTATTTTGAAAGAATGTTTTATTTTGTGTAAAATATCTAAAATACCTTCCGTTTTCTGTCATCTAATGGATGGACCTCAATGGCAAGGTATGAGTCAACATCATCAGCAGTAACAAGATATTTCGGTTGCTTTGCTCCTACCATTACATAGATTAAAATTCAAACTAGCAGTAGTTTAACAAGATGTACAGGGTATTACATACCTTCTATATAGTTCACTGATCCATCTTTTAGATAGCGTACCCACTGTAAATGCCGAAGTAGAGCAAGGTACCACAAGTGTAGCACAGCACAGGTGATGAAATTCTTTAATACCATAGGTATATAATTAAAACATATGGACTTCCAAGGAATAAAATGTACCTCAAAATTACAACTTGTTGTACCATTAATAGAGTACCCACAAGCTTAAAGTTCTCTTCCTGGGAAAGCATCACCTGAAATCTGAAGCCCTTCTATCGCAGGCACTGGATCATCATCTGCAGCTGCATATTGGCATACTTGCATGAAAAATAAACCACAACCAAAAAAGATTAATATACAATATGATAAGCATCAACAAGAATTTAATGTATCGAACCTTCAGAAAATGAAGAACTTGGCTCCTCAAGAACAGGCGGAAGGTAAGGATATGATGAGTTAGGATCATCAAGTCCAGAAGAAAGGTAAGGAGAGTTTGTAGAACCCCAATTGATAGCAGGTTCTCTTCCCTGATGAGTATTAGATGCTTCAGAATCATCTGTTTCATTGGTTGTGACAAGTGCTTTGAATGACAGGTTCAAACGGGCTAGGTACCGGACACAAGATATGTAGGAGAAGGGGTATACCTCAGCGATAGGGAGAACGGTAGAACAAGATATGCAGAGGAAGAATGTGCAAGAACCCTGCGCTAGGTATCCCACGGAGAAATTCGGACGGATTTCATCGTCGGTTCGGTGCAATCGGACTGTCGGCGTCGACGGGGAAGAAGCTAGGTCGGTGCAATCGGACTGCGTCGTCGACGGGGAAGATGATTTTGCACGCCGGCGTCGACGGGGAAGAAGATCCACGCGGTGTAGCAGCCGCGCCCGGGGAAGAAGCCTGTCGTCGCCGGGGAAGAGAAGCTTGGAGTTAGGTATCGGGGGAAAAAATGTTTCTGAAAAATGGAGTACGGGTCGTGCGGCTGAAGTGATGAGCCGTGAAAAAGATTGTGGGTAGGTTAATTAGGTTAATTAATTAATGTGGAGTCACTATTTTTGATTCGAACGAAAAACGGGCATATATCCTCACACCGGGGAAACAGAGTTGAGGATTTAGTTGTAGAAGCTTCGGCCACTGTAGTTGTTTTGGGAATGGGAGTGAGAGCAACAGTTTTTTGGTCTCCAAGAGATACGGTTGGCGGGGGTGTTAAGGATTGAACTGTAGAAGCTTCCGCCACTATAGTCATTTTGGGAATGAGAGTGAGAGCAGCAATTTTTTGGTCTCCAGAAGATCCGATTAGCGAGGGTGGTGAGGATTTAGCTGTAGAAGCTTCATCCACTGTAGTCATTTTGGGAATGAGAGTGAGAGCAGCAGAGTCGGTGGAGAAAATTATTGTCATCTCTACCTCCTGGTTGAAGAGAAGCTGAAGAGAAACACGTTCTGGGTCTTGCAAAAATTCACCTGCAAGTGCGCTGTGGGATGAGCCGGTCGTGGATGTATCTTTTCTAGTTTTTGTCTCCATGTTGCCGGCTACATTCTCCATTGGCAAAGAGAACCCTAAATGAAGCTGGAAAACGGGAATACAGAGGATCGAGCTAGCTGCTCGGAATGCAGAGGCGCCGTAAAATGATTAATAAATAATGATTAATTTTCTATGTCTTTGCCATTATTTATTAATCATTAGGATGCACAATAATTTAGCAAACTTAGGATTCGTTTGGCACGGGTGTGACGCTCGTGAACACGATGGTGGTCATGAACCATCGTTTGCGAACGCTCGACCTCCGCGAAAAAATTAATACACTTTATAACAATCAACGATGCATGCCAGAGACGCGATTGTAGCGGACTTGAGGGTGGAGCTCGAGATAAATATATCCTAGTTATATGTAAATACATACATAAATTCAGTAATTTATAGAAAAAATTGTTATAAACTTTTGTAATAAAAAATAAAGAGTCCTCTTTGATTTTATTTGTGGAGAATTGAAATTAAATAATTTTATAAAAAACAGCTTGTTCATTGCTCAAGGCAGCCACCACTACACATACGTACTTCTCACTTTTTCCCAACTACTTTTCTTCTTCCTCACGACATTCTTCGCACTCCTCTACCGGTGAGCTCGAACTCATTTTCCAGCCAAATTTCTCACAACCGGCATTTCGATTTTTTCGAGCTCTGCACTCGCATTTTTTCATTTTGCAGTGACTTTGCATCCCGAGCAGCTAGCTCGATCCTCTGCAATCCCATTTTCCAGCACCATTTAGGATTCTCTTGGGCAATGGAAAATGTAGCAGGCAACATGGAGACAGACTATAGAAGATACATCCGCGGTCAACTCATCTCACGACACACTTCGGGTGAATTCCTACGAGAACAAGAACGTGTTTCTCTTCAACCAGGAGAAATATTCTCCACCGACTCTATTGCTCTCACCCTCATTCCCAAAATAATTATATTAGAGAAAGCTTCTACAGCTAAATCCTCACTACCCCCCGCCAACCGGATCTCGTGGAGACCAAAAAACTACTTCTCTCACTCTCATTCCCAAAACAACTACAGGAGCGTAAGCTTGTATAGGATTATCCTCACCACCCTCGCCAACCGAATCTCGTGGAGAACAAAAAATTGATGCTCTCACTTCCATTCCCCAAAGGACGATACCGGAGGAAGCTTCTACAACTAAATCCTCACTACTCCCCCCCACCCGCTAACCGGATCTAGTAGAGACTAAAAAATTATTGTTGCTGACGTGAAATTCGGGATACTCAATGTTGATAATTCACGAATTCCTAGTACCACGACACAATCGTCGTCAACCAGTGTTGAAATTCCAAAAGATATTACAGGGCAAAACAGGCAACTCCGTCTTAAGAATCCAGGGGATGCAAATAATGGGCAAAATAGACAACTCCATGTTGAGAAACCAGGGGATGCTAATAGTGTTGAGAATTCAGGGGATGTTAATAATGTTGAGAATCCAGAGGATGCTAATAATGGGCAAAACAGACAACTCCATGTTGACAATCCACCACGAAATGATATTGCTACTACTACAGAGCAAAATATGCAACTCCCTATTGAGGTTCCATAAAATATTACTAATACAGGGCAAAACATGTCACCCCTACCCCCCGCGACCCTCTAACGGTGATATTTATACACACATCTTTAAATATATGTGTTTCTTCTTTTGTTTATTCACCTTCATCTCTAGTTGTAATGTATGTCATCCACATAACTAGGGTCATATTTGCAAACTGTTGCTTTTAAAATGCTTATGTTTTTTAGTTTGTTTCTACCCATCTGACTTGCTCATAGTTTTACTTATTTGGGCATTTGCTCATGATAATTTTAAGGGATTGTATTTTGACGAGAAAAAAAAACTATCCCTCGAAAATACACTTCCATTTTTGCTAAGTACTTTCAAATCATCTTGTTCACCACCGTGGGATATGATGACATTGTCCCACTCACCCCAAAAGTTAAAACTGTCTCTTCCATCATTGTCCTTTTGAGGGTAACTGCACTTAACCTCTTCATTTCCACAGTACTCTGATTTCTTGCGTGCATCGTTTATGACATACTCTTTATTTTTGTGTTGGGGTGTGTGGGGATATATTTCACCGAGAAACTACATTTTGAAGATTTACTATACATGTTGATTAAGACTATTACCTCGGTTGGATATGGAGATATATCTTTCAAGTTTTTTGTTGGAATATTGTTCGTCACTTTTTGGTTGATATTCGCTATTATAGCGTGGATTATGCAGTTACATATGTGGTCTATCATTATCAAAAGGTGTAGAAGAAATCTTGAGCTTTGAAGAAATCAAAACACTACCCAATAAAATTACCTATCTGGGAAAAAACAGGTAGGTTTCTCGGTTCTCAAAATTTAAATATGCAGCTTATTAGTCTGTTTTTTAACTTCATGAACATGAACATCATAAGCATTATTGCAGGTGAAGAAGATATACTGTCAGTTTTGCCAACAGAGAAGTTCAAAAGATCGCATTCAATCTCAAGTATGTTCTATCTTGTTTTGCTTTTTTTATTTGGGATTTTACCAGTCATTCAAAAAACCGTAAAAACCGCCCGCGCCGCAAAAACCGCACAGAATTTTAAACCGCACTTTGTAGTGTGGTACGGCACACCGCAAATCTTAAAAACTGCAAACACCTCGCTCCACCGATTATTTGGGTACTTAAAATATTTATTACTTTGTGACATCACATTTTAATATGTTAATTCTTTTATAATCGCAAAAAGTATTACAACTCGTGTTTGATCAATTCTTTTATTCGTCATCTAAACATTCTGTCAAATTTTCTCAAGTTTTTTTATAAGCACTTTGTTTTTAAGCTTTGCTTCTTTCTCAGACCTATAATTTTTGTAGAATAGTTTCCATCGATGATAAATCCTGAATGAGAAGATGGAAGATAAAAATCATTAGGAGACCATTCCTTCAATTATTCAATCAACGGAGTTATTTTTGAAAGATTCAACACTTTTTGAAGCCTCTGAGAAGATTTCATCAAATCGTCATGTTGATTTTCATGAGCCGGCTTCGATACCCCAAGTTGTTGATGTTGATTACAATTCAGAAGAACTAAAATTATAGTTGTATTAAGCAAAAGAAAAAAAACAAATCAGTACAAAATCTAATTAAGATGCCAATTTTAGAACTCTCAGAAGACAATGCATGCATAAGAGAGAGATCACCGCATTATTATGTTCAACAGTGGAGGCAATCATGATTTTTATCAATTATTTGACTACCAAATTGCAGATAACATGAGAGTCGCAACCCTAATCCACATCAACCTAGGAGACGACAAACACTTGTCAGCCGATGTACATTAATGAAATCTTATAATTTTGGTCAGCCCATACGCAATCACTACTAATTTAAACTTGTTCGTCCTATGTGTCAATGATATAACCCTGTGTCATTGATATAACCCTTAGAACCGCATGGCACCTGAAATTTGGAGAAATGAAGGCTAACAGTACGCCTCACACGGTACGCTTAACACTTTACATGGTGATTTCTCCTTGGCGTGCAGTTGCTCACACCACCATCCATTATAAAAATAATTTACAAATTACTATATCTTTTTACTCCACCGACAAGTGATCGTCCCAACGCTTTCCATTCCCCCCCCACACCATGTTTCAAAACGTTCTAGATTGGTTCCCAATAATCAAATCTAAGACCACACCAATTTAGTCACTCACAAAAAGAAGAGGTCAAGTGTTTTCTCTGAAATGCTTCGACTAACATCGTCCAAACAAGTTCAAGAACATTATCTAGACGAATCCTCCTGTGGTGATTTTGTATAGAATATTGTGCACTTGATCGGGACACCACAATGATCAAAAGAGCTACTAAACGAGTTACAAGGTGCCCACAGCTTCATTAAAGCCGACCATTGTTCCGGGCACCATAAGTTTTATGTCCAATGGGGATATTGCATATTTGTGTAAGTTTGCCTTTGTATTTTTTTATTATATTTTGGTTAACCATTTTTCCAGGCCATACCACTATTTGAGATCGGCTTTTTGAACCTTAGAACAACAGCCAAAGGGGAACAGAAGTTTGACCGGTTATACATAAATAGTTAAATGTATATTCAACCCAACCATATGATATTTATCAAAGATAATTTACTCTTTAATTTTAAAGAATTATTTACCTTCATTAAAATTAACACAAACATTTAGCAGAAATATATATGTAGAGTAGTATGATTTATGATTGTGACTTTTAATTGATTAAGATAATCCTAATGTTGACCGAAGATATTTGGATAGCTATGTCATTTGTTCTATTATTGTAGATGTTTAGTTGCAACCATTCTTTGTTGCTTTTAATTTGTCTTAATGTTACATCTAGAAAGTGCAATACAATAAAATCATTTATTAATCTTGGGACGATTTTCTGCACCAAGAAAGCAGAATATATACCAGGCATGCCGGCGGCGGTGTGACGAGGATAGATGTAATACGACAGTGGAGTATGTAGACATTGACAAGTACATGTGTTTAAGGAAAACGTTTCCCTTTAACTATTTATGAAGAACATCGATAGCTTTTGCATGTGTAGGGGTGTATATATCGCTCTCAGTTTCTCTGGATAATTGAAATTCAAAGGGGTCATGACAGTGTCAACTATTTGTTCTTCTTTAATTTTTTTCATTTCTTAGAATGTTTGCTACAACCTCGACGTGTTAATTTATTATTAAATTAGATAAATCTTATGCTACTGATCTTCCAATGCTCTCTTTGGATTTGTTTGGCGCAATGATGGCAGTTCTGAATGCGGTGGTCATGAATCATCGTTTGTGAATGCACTGCCTCACCTAAAAAAATTCATGCACTTATAGATGAATTCATGCAAGAAGAAGATGATATTTCTCTTCAACTTCTCTTCAACAAGGAGATAGATACGACATCAAAAATATTTTCCACCAACTCTGCTACTCTCACTCTCATTCCTAGTACTTCCAACACTTTTTCCCAACAACTCTTCTGCTTCTTCCTCCCGACATTCCATCAAGCTTTTTCGCACTCTACGGGTGAGCTCTCATTTTCCATCCAACTTTCTCACGTCATTCCCATTTTTTAAGCTATGCACTCGCATTTTCCTTTTTCCTCCGGCTCTGCATTTCGAGTCGGCGATGAATTCCTGTAAGAAGAAAATGAAATTTCTCTTCAGCTTCTTTTCAACGAGGAGATAGAGACGACAACAGAAATATTCTCCACTGACTTTGTTGCTTTTACTCTCATTTGCAAAACGATTACAGAGACGGAAGCTCTAAAACTAAATCTGTACCACCCGCACCAACAGGACCTCGTGGAGACCCAATAACAGTTGTTGTTACAGTGAAATCTGGGCGACCCCGTGTTGACGATCTAATAGATCTAACTGTTACATTGCAAAACACATGCCAAAACACGTAAACCTTGTTGGCAATAATTCAGCAGATGATACTATTGGACACCTGCCACCTCGTGACGGTGATATTTATATACCCATCCTTAAATACACGTGCTACTTCTTTTATTTATTCACTCCCATCTCTAGTTAGAAAGTAGATCCACAAAACTTGCGTTATATATGCAAACTGTTGTTTTTTAAATACATAGGTTTTTTCATCCGTCTCAACCTAGTTGTCTTGATCATAGTTTTACTTATTATTGCATTTATTCATGATAATTTTAAGGAAATGCATGACAAGAAAAGAAAGATTATCCCTCGTAAACATTCTGTCAACATATATAATCTGCCATCCCTTAGAAATCAGACGAAAAAACTCACAGCGATGCTGACGGCCAGACCAGAGTCCACGGCCGGGTTCGCCGGACCCCGTTGAACCTGCCTGGGGTTGTCCGGCGGCGAGAGGGCAGGGCCTGCTACCTGTCGGACAACCCCCGACGGGCTTACCGGAGTCGACTGAACCCGGATGTGGGCTCTAGTCATGTCGGCGGCGGTAAGAGCTTAACCGTAACATGTGCGGGAGAATACGGAATACGATTAGTCCCACATTGTGGGATAAATTTATTCTATGATTTTAAATAATAAAAATATCTTAAACGAGTTCGAAATTCAGAGCATATAGGGAATAAATAATATTACATTAATATTAATTTAGGGTATCTAGGGAGGCCCTAATTAGGCTTTGCACGTGTCACGTTTGTTGGGTCGTTGTTGTCTGCCCTTTCGTGTCATCTTGTCCCGCAGCCGCTTTTTTTGGGTGGTTTTTTGGTTTTTTGTTGTTGTTACTATTATTTTTTTATTAGTCTCATATCGTTGGATATATATATTTTATTTTGTTTAAATAATATGAGATCTTTAGAGTGTAACGGCCTCCCAGCACCACGCTCGAAAGGACGACTGTCGGCACCCCCAGCACCACGCTCGGAAGGATTCAGCCTCAACAGGTCTGCTAATCTCTCAAAAAAAAGAAGTCAAAAATAGGTAAATTTAAAATATAACACGTGTAAATGAAGTGAACATGTGAACACCAACGAATCTCTACAACACTACTTCAGCCCGAACACGCTTAACTATGAAGTACTTTCACATCTCATCACCAATTGAGTTGCAGATCAATTGGTGATGAGATGCGAAAGTACTTTATAGTTAAGCGTGATCGGGCTGTAGTAGTCTTGGGATGGGTGACCTTCTGGGAAGTCCCCATAGGGGCGCTTTACTGGATCACTTCTCATCAAAGGGAGATTGCGGCTAGAACGTACTTAAGATTGAGTGTGATCTTTTGAACTTCTCTAATGACAAAACTGGCAGCATATAAAGTCATCTTCTCTACCTGCAATAATGCTTATGATGTTCAAGTTCATGAAGCTAAAAAACAGACTAATAAGCTGCATAATTAAATTTTGAGAAACGAGAAACATACCTGTTTTTTCCTAGACAGGTAATTCTATAGGGCAGTGTTTTGATTTCTTCAAAGCTCAAAATTTCTTCTACATTTTTTGATAATGATAGACCACATATATAATTACATATTCCACGCTATCATAGCGTATAGCAACCAAAAAGTGGCGAACAATCTTGCAGCAAAAGTCTTGAAAGATATATCTCCATATCCAACAAAGTTAATAGTCTTAAACAACAGGTACAGTAAATCTCCAAACTCTTTAAAATATAATATCTCGGTGAAATATATCCCCACACCCGCTAACATAAAAGTAAAGAGTACCCTCAAAGACGAAGTGCCTAAGATGAATCCTCAAGGAATCAAGAAAATCGAAGACGACTGAGGAAATGAAGAAATTAAGGGTAGTTACCCCCAAAAGGACAATAATGGAAGTGACAATTTTTAACTTTTGGGCTGAGTGGGATAATGTCACCATAGCCCACGATGGTGAACGAGACGACTTGAAAGTACATAGCAAATATGAAAGTATGTTTATGAGGGATAGAATTTTTTTTCCTCGTCAAAAAACAATCCCTTAAAATTATCATGACGAAATACTCAGATAAGTAAAACTATGAACAAAAAAACTAGGTAGAAATAAACTAAAAACCCTAAGTATTAAGAAACCAACAGTTTGAAAATATGACTCTATTTATGTGGATTATCTGCATTCCAACTAGAGATGGGGGTGAATAAACACAAGAATAAACACATGTATTTAAGCAAGAGTGTATAAATATAATCGTTAGGGGGGTTACGGGGGTAGAGGTGGAATGTTTTGCTCTGTAGTAGTATTATTTTCTGGAAACTCAACAAAGACTTGCATGTTTTGTCATGTAGCAGCAGCAGTACCATCTTGTAGTGTATTGTCAACAGGGAGTTGCATGATTTGCCCATTATTAGCATCCCTTAGATTCTGAACATAAAGTTGTTTGTTTTGCCCTATAACATCTTTTGGAATTTCAACACAGGTTGTAGTAATAGGAATTGGTGCATGGTCAACATTGGGGAGCCCGAATTTCAGTTCAGCAGTGGCAGTTTTTTGGTCTCCACTAGATCCGATTTGCAGGGGTGTTGAGGATTTAGTTGTAAAAGCTTCGGCCACTGTAGTTGTTTTGGGAATGGGAGTGAAAGCAACAGTTTTTTTGTCTCCAAAAGATCCGATTGGCGGGGGTGTTGAGGATTGAACTGTAGAAGGTTCCGTCACTGTAGTCGTTTTGGGAATGAGAGTGAGAGCAGCAGTTTTTTGGTCTCCAGAAGATCCGATTGGCGAGGGTGGTGAGGATTTAGCTGTAAAAGCTTCATCCACTGTAGTCATTTTTGGAATGAGAGTGAGAGCAGCAGAGTCGGTGGAGAAAATTATTGTCATCTCTACCTCCTGGTTGAAGAGAAGCTGAAGAGAAACACGTTTTGGGTCTTGCAAAAATTGACCTGCAAGTGCGATGTGGGATGAGCCGGTCGTGGATGTATCTTTTCTAGTCTTTGTCTCCATGTTGCCGGCTACGTTCTCCATTGGCAAAGAGAACCCTACATGAAGCTGGAAAACGGGAATACAGAGGATCGAGCAAGCTGCTCGGAATGCAGAGGCGCGATAAAATGATTAATAAATAATGATTATTTTTTTGTCTTTGCCATTATTTATTAATCATTAGGATGCGCAATAATTTAGCAAACTTAGGATTCGTTTGGCACGGGTGTGACGTTCGTGAACGCGATGGTGGTCATGAACCATCGTTTGCGAACGCCCGACCTCCCCGAAAAAATTAGTACATTTTATAACAATCAGCGATGCATGCCAGAGACGGGATTGTAGCGGACTTGAGGGTGGAGCTCGAGATAAATATATCCTAGTTATATGTAAATACATACATAAATTCAGTAATTTATAGAAAAAATTGTTATAAACTTTTGTAATAAAAAATAAAGAGTCCTCTTTGATTTTATTTGTGGAGAATTGAAATTAAATAATTTTATAAAAAACTGCTTGCTCATTGCTCAAGGCAGCCACCACTACATGTACGTACTTCTCACTTTTTCCCAACTACTTTTCTTCTTCCTCACGACATTCTTCGCACTCCTCTACCGGCGAGCTCGAACTCATTTTCCAGCAAAATTTCTCACGGCCGGCATTTCGATTTTTTTGAGCTCTGCACTCGCATTTTTTTCATTTTACAGTGGCTCTGCATTCCGAGCAGCTAGCTCGATCCTCTGGAATCCCATTTTCAAGCACCATTTAGGATTCTATTGGGCAATGGAAAATGTAGCAGGCAACATGGAGACAGAGACTATAGAAGATACATCCGCGGTCAACTCATCGCATGACGCACTTGCGGGTGAATTCCTGCGAGAACCAGAACGTGTTTCTCTTCAACCAGGAGAAATATTCTCTCATTCCCAAAACAATTATAGTAGAGAAAGCTTCTACAGCTAAATCTTCATCACCCCCCCCCCCCCCCCCCCCCGCCAACCGGATCTCGTGGAAACCAAAAAACTGTTTTTCCCACTCTCATTCCCAAAACGACCACAGGGGCGTAAGCTTGTACAACATTATCCTCACCACCCTCGCCAACTGAATCTCGTGGAGAACAAAATCTGATGCTCTCACTTCCATTCCCCAAAGGACTATACTGGAGAAATCTTCTATAACTAAATCCTCACTACCACCCCCCCCCCCCCCCCCCGCTAAACGGATCTAGTGGAGACTAAAAAACTGTTGCTGCTGAAGTGAAATTCGGGATACTCAATGTTGATAATTCACCAATTCCTAGTACCATGACACAATCGTCGTCAACCAGTGTTGAAATTCCAAAAGATATTACGGGGCAAAACAGGCAAATCCATCTTAAGAATCCAGGGGATGCAAATAATGGGCAAAATAGACAACTCCATGTTGAAAATCCAGGGGATGCTAATAGTATTGAGAATCCAGGGGATGCTAATAATGTTGAGAATCCAGAGGATGTTAATAATGGGCAAAACAGACAACTCCATGCTGACAATCCACCACGAGATGATACTGCTACTGCTACAGAGCAAAATATGCAACTCCCTATTGAGGTTCCATAAAATATTACTACTACAGGGCAAAACATGTCACTCCTACCCCCGCGACCCTCTAACGTTGATATTTATACACTCATCCTTAAATACATGTGTTTCTTCTTTTGTTTATTCACCCTCATCTCTAGTTGTAATGTAGATCATCCACATAACTCGGGTCATATTTGCAAACTGTTGCTCTTGAAATGCTTATGTTTTTAAATTTGTTTCTACCCATCTGACTTGCTCATAGTTTTACTTATTTGGGCATTTGTTCATGATAATTTTAAGAGATTGTATTTTGACGAGCAAAAAAACTATATCCCTCGAAAATACATTTTCATTTTTGCTAAGTATTTTCAAATCATCTTGTTTACCACCGTGGGATATGGTGACATTGTCCGACTCACCGAAAAAAGTAAAATTGTCTCTTCCATCATTGTCCTTTTGAGGGTAACTGCACTTAACCTCTTCATTTCCACGGTCCTCTGATTTCTTTTAGTCCTTGATTATTCGTCTTACGTGCATCGTCTATGACATACTCTTTATTTTTGTATTAGAGAGTGTGGGGATATATTTCACCGAGAAATTATATTTTGAAGATTTACTGTACTTGTTGATTAAGACTATTACCTCGGTTGGATATGGAGATATATCTTTCAAGTCTTTTGCTGGAATATTGTTCGTCACTTTTTGGTTGATATTCGCTATTATAGTGTGGAATATGCAGTTACATATGTGGTCTATCATTATCAAAAGGTGTAGAAGAAATCTTGAGCTTTGAATAAATCAAAACACTACCCCATAGAATTACCTATCTGGGAAAAAACAGGTAGGTTTCTCGATTCTCAAAATTTAAATATGCAGCTTATTAGTCTATTTTTTTTAACTTCATGAACTTGAATATCATAAACATTATTGCAGGTGGAGAAGATATGTTGCCAGTTTTGCCAACAGAGAAGTTCAAAAGATCGCATTCAATCCTAAGTATGTTCTATCTTGTTTTGCTTTTTTATTTGGGATTTTACCAGTCATCCACAAAACCGCAAAAACCGCCCGCACCGCAAAAACCGCACAGAATTTTAAACCATACTGTGTAGTGTGGTACGGCGCACCGCAAATCTTAAAAAATGCAAACACCGCGCTGCACCGATTATTTGGGTACTTAAAATATTTATTACTTTGTCACATCACATTTTAATATGTTAATTCTTTTATAATCGCAAAAAGTATTACAACTCGTGGTTGATTAATTCTTTTATTCATCATCTAAACATTCTGTCAAATTTTCTCAAGTTTTTTTATAAGCACTTTCTCTTTAAGCTTTGCTTCTTTCTCAGACCTAAAATTTTTGTCGAATAGTTTAAATCGATGATAAATCCTGAATGAGAAGATGGAAGATAAAATCATTAGGAGACCATTCCTTCAATTTTTCAAACAACGGAGTTATTTTTGATAGATTCAACACTTTTTGAAGCCTCTGAGAAGATTTCATCAAATCATCATGTTGATTTTCATGAGCCGGCTTCCATACCCCAAGCTGTTGATGTTGATTTCAGTTCAGAAGAACTAAAATTATAGTTGTATTAAGCAAAAGAAAAAACAAATCAATACAAAACCTAATTAAGACGCCAACTTTAGAACTCTCAGAAGACAATGCATGCATCAGAGAGAGATCACCGTATTATTATGTTCAACAGTGGAGACAATCATGATTTTTATCCATTATTTGACTACCAAATTGCAGATAACATGAGAGTCGCAACCCTAATCCACATCAACCTAGGAGACGACAAACACTTTTCAGCCGGTGTGCATTAATGAAATCTTATAATTTTGGTCAGCCCATACACAATCACAACTAATTTAAACTTGTTCGTCCTATGTGTCATTGATATAACCTTGTGTCATTGATATAACCCTTAGAACCGCATGGCACCTGAAATTTGGAGAAATGAAGGCTAACAGTACGCCTCACACGGTACGCTTAACACTTTACATGGTGATTTCTCCTTGGCGTGCAGTTGCTCACACCACCATCCATTATAAAAAAAATTTACAAATTACTATATCTTTTTACTCCACCGACTAGTGATCATCCCAACACTTTCTATTTCCCCTCCACACCATGTTTCAAAATGTTCTAGATTGGTTCCCAATAATCAAATCTAAGACCACACCAATTTAGTCTCTCACAAAAAGAAGAGGTCAAGTGTTTTCTCTGAAATGCTTCGACTAACATCGTCCAAACAAGTTCAAGAACATTACCTAGCTGAATCCTCCTGTGGTGATTTTGTATAGAATACTGTGCACTTGATCGGGACACCACAATAATCAAAAGAGCTACTAAACGAGTTACAAGGTGCCCACAACTTCATTAAAGTCGACCATTGTTCCGGGCACCATAAGTTTTATGTCCAATGGGGATATTGCATATTTGTGCAAGTTTGCATTTGTATTTTTTGATGGTATTTTGGTTAACCATTTTTCCAGACCATACCACTATTTAAGATCGGCTTTATGAACCTTAGAACAACAGCCAAAGGGGAACAAAAGTTTGACCGGTTACACATAAATAGTTAAATGTATATTCAACCCAACCATATGATATTTATCAAAGATAATTTACTCTTAAATTTTAAAGAATTATTTACCTTCATTAAAATTAACACAAACATTTAGCAGAAATATATATGTAGAGTAGTAGGATTTATGATTGCGACTTTTAATTGATTGAAATAATCCTAATGTTGACCAAAGATATTTGGATAGCTATGTCATTTGTTCTATTGTTGTAGATGTTTAGTTGTAATCATTTTTTGTTGCTTTTAATTTGTCTTAAAGTTTCATCTAGAAAGCACAATACAATAAAATCATTTATTAATCTTGTGTCGATTTTCTGCACCAAGAAAGCAGAATATATACTACGCATGCTACCGGCGGTGTGACAAGGATAGATGTAAATGCACTGCCTCACCTAAATGCTCTCTTTAGCTTCGTTTGGCGCAATGATGGCAGTTCTGAATGCGGTGGTCATGAACCATCGTTTGTGAATGCACTGCCTCACCTAAAAAAAATCATGCACTTGTAAATGAATTCATGCAAGAAGATGATATTTCTCTTCAACTTCTCTTCAATGAGGAGATAGAGACGACATCAAAAATATTCTCCACCAACTCTGTTGCTCCCACTCTCATTCCTAATACGACTACAGAGATGGAAGCTTCTAAAACTAAATCCGCACCACCTGGACCTCTTCGAAATTTTTGGATAGCATGGGAATTAAAATGTAATAAATAAATAATATAATAAACAGCCAGTTGCTCAAGATAGAACAAGGAACGGAGCAGCCACCACTCCCCTATACCTACTTCCAACACTTTTTCCCAACAACTCTTCTTATTTTTCCTCCCGACATTCCATCGAGCTTTTTTGAACTCTTTGGGAGAGCTCTCATTTTCCATCCAACTTTCTCACGTCATTCCCATTTTTTAAGCTATGCACTCGCATTTTCCTTTTTCCAGCGGCTCTGCATTTCGAGTAGCTGATGAATTCCTGTAAGAAGAAAATGAAATTTCTCCTCAGCTTCTTTTCAACGAGGAGATAGAGACGACAACAGAAACATTCTCCACTGACTTTTCTGCTCTTACTCTCATTTTCAAAACGATTACAAAGATGGAAGCTCTAAAACTAAATCTGTACCACCCGCACCAACAGGACCTCGTGGAGACCCAATAACAGTTGTTGCTACAGTGAAATCCGGGCGACCCCGTGTTGACGATCTAATAGATCTTACTGTTACATTGCAAAACACATGGAAAAAAATAGGGCAAAACACATGTCAAAACACGTAACACCTTGTTGGCAATAATTCAGCAGATGATACTATTGGACATCTGCCACCTCGTGACGGTGATATTTATACATCCATCCTTAAATACACGTGCTGCTTCTTTTATTTATTCACTCTCATCTCTAGTTAGAATGTAGATCCACATAACTTGTGCCATATATGCAAACTGTTGTTTTTTAAATACATAGGTTTTTTCATCCGTCTCAACCTAGTTGTCTTGCTCATAGTTTTACTTATTATTGCATTTTTCGTGATAGTTTTAAGGGAATGCATGACAAGAAAAGAAAGATTATCCCTCGTAAACATTCTGTCAACATATATAATCTGTCATCCCTTAGAAATCAGACGAAAAAATTCACAGCGACGCTGGCGGCCTGACCAGAGTCCATGGTTGGGTTCGCCGGACCCCGGTGAACCTGCCTGGGGTTGTCCGGCGGCGAGAGGGCAGGGCCACTGCCACCGCCTACGGTGGCCCTGCCCGCTACCTGTCGTACAACCCACGACTGTTTTACCGGAGTCGAATGAACCCGGATGTGGGCTCTAGTCATGTCGGCGGCGGCAAGAGCTTAATTGTAACATGTGCGGGAGAATAGGGAATACGATTCATCCCACATTGTGGGATAAATTTATTCTATGATTTTAAATAATAAAAATATCTTAAACGAGTTTGAAATTCAGAGCATATAGGGAATAAATAATATTACATTAATATTAATTTAGGGTATCTAGGGAGGCCCTAATAAGGCTTTACACGTGTCATGTTTGTTGGGCCGTTGTTGTCTGCCCTTTCGTGTCATCTTGTCCCGCAGCCGCTTTTTTTGGGTGGTTTTTTGGTTTTTTGTTGTTGTTACTATTATTTTTTATTAGTCTCACATCGTTGGATATATATATTTTATGTTGTTTAAATAATATGAGATCTTTAGAGTGTAATGGCCTCCCAGCACCACGCTCGAAAGGACGGTCGTCGGCACCCCCAACACCACGCTCGGAAGGGTTTAGCCTCAACAGGTTTGCTAATCTCTCAAAAAAAAGAAGTCAAAAGCAGGTAAATTTAAAATATAATGTGTGTACATTAAGTAACATGCGAACAACAACTAATCTCTACAACACTACTTCAGCCCGAACACGCATAACTATGAATTACTTTCACATCTCATCACAAATTGAGTTACCGATCAATTGGTGATGAGATGCAAAAGTACTTTATAGTTAAGCGTGATCGGGCTATAGTAGTCTTGGGATGGGTGACCTCCTGGGAAGTCCCCGTAGGGGCGCTTTACTGGATCACTTCTCATCGAAGGGAGATTGCGGCTAGAACGTACTTAGTATTGAGTGTGATCTTTTGAACTTCTCTAATGGCAAAACTGGCAGCATATAAAGTCATATTCCTCACCTGCAATAAGGCTTATGATGTTCAAGTTCATGAAGCTAAAAAAACAGACTAATAAGCTGCATAATTAAATTTTGAGAAACGAGAAACATACCTGTTTTTTTCCTAGACAGGTAATTCTATAGGGCAGTATTTTGATTTCTTCAAAGCTCAAAATTTCTTCTACATTTTTTGATAATGATAGACCACATATATAATTACATATTCCACGCTATCATAGTGTATATCAACCAAAAAGTGGCGAACAATCTTCCAGCAAAAGTCTTGAAAGATATATCTCCATATCCAACCAAGGTAATAGTCTTAATCAACAAGTACAGTAATCTCCAAACTCTTTAAAATATAATTTCTCGGTAAAATATATTCTCACACCCGCTAACACAAAAGTAAAGAGTACCCTCAAAGACGATGTGCCCAAAACGAATCCTCAAGGAATCAAGAAAATTGAAGACGATTGAGGAAATGAAGAAATTAAGGGTAGTTACCCCCAAAAGGACAATAATGGAAGTGACAATCTTTAGCTTTTGGGCTGAGTGGGACAATGTCACCATAGCCCACGATGGTGAACGAGACGACTTGAAAGTACATAGCAAATATAAAAATATGTTTACGAGGGATAGAGTTTTTTTCTTCGTCAAAAAACAATCCCTTAAAATTATCATGAGGAAACACTCAGATAAGTAAAACTATGAACAAAAAAACTAGGTAGAAATAGACAAAAAATCCTAAGTATTAAAAGAGCAACAGTTTGAAAATATGACCCTAGTTATGTGGATGATCTGCATTCCAACTAGAGATGGGGGTGAACAAACACAAGAAGAAACGCATGTATTTAAGGAAGAGTGTATAAATATAACCGTTAGTGGGGTTGCGGGGGTAGAGGTTGAATGTTTTGCTCTGTAGTATTATTTTCTGAAAACTCAACAAAGACTTGCATGTTTTGCCATATAGCAGCAGCAGTATCATCTTGTAGTGTATTGTCAACAGTGAGTTGCATGTTTTGCCCATTATTAGCATCTCTTAGATTCTGAACATAAAGTTGTTTGTTTTGCCCTATAACATCTTTTGGAATTTCAACACAGGTTGTAGTAATAGAAATTGGTGCATGGTCAACATTGGGGAGCCCGAATTTCACTTCAGCAGCGGCAGTTTTTTGGTCTCCACTAGATCCGATTTGCAGGGGTGTTGAGGATTTAGTTGTAGAAGCTTCGGCCACTGTAGTTGTTTTGGGAATGGGATTGAGAGCAACAGTTTTTTGGTCTCCAAGAGATTCGGTTGGCGGGGGTGTTGAGGATTGAACTGTAGAAGCTTCCGTCACTGTAGTCGTTTTGGGAATGAGAGTGAGAGCAGCAGTATTTTGGTCTCCAGAAGATCCGATTAGCGAGGGTGGTGAGGATTTAGCTGTAGAAGTTTCATCCACTGTAGTCATTTTTGGAATGAGAGTGAGAGCAGCAGAGTCGGTGGAGAAAATTATTGTCATCTCTACCTCCTGGTTGAAGAGAAACTGAAGAGAAACATGTTCTGGGTCTTGCAAAAATTCACCTGCAAGTGCGTCGTGGGATGAGCCGGTCGTGGATGTATCTTTTCTAATCTTTGTCTTCATATTGTCGGCTACATTCTCTATTGGCAAAGAGAACCCTAAATGAAGCTGGAAAACGGGAATACAGAGGATCGAGCAAGCTGCTCGGAATGCAGAGGCGCCGTAAAATGATTAATAAATAATGATTATTTTTCTGTCTTTTCTATTAATTATTAATCATTAGGATGCGCAATAATTTAGCAAACTTAGGATTCGTTTGGCACGGGTGTGACGTTCGTGAACGCGATGGTGGTCATGAACCATCGTTTGCGAACGCCCGACCTCCCCGAAAAATTAGTACATTTTATAACAATCAGCGATGCATGCCAGAGACGGGATTGTAGCGGACTTGAGGGTGGAGCTCGAGATAAATATATCCTAGTTATATGTAAATACATACATAAATTCAGTAATTTATAGAAAAAATTGTTATAAACTTTTGTAATAAAAAATAAAGAGTCCTCTTTGATTTTATTTGTGGAGAATTGAAATTAAATAATTTTATAAAAAACAGCTTGCTCATTAATCAAGGCAGCCACCACTACCCGTACGTACATCTCACTTTTTTTCCAGCCAAATTTCTCACGGCCGGCATTTCGATTTTTTCGAGCTCTGCACTCACATTTTTTCATTTTGCAGTGGCTCTGCATTCCGAGCAGCTAGCTCGATCCTCTGTAATCCCATTTTCCAGCACCATTTAGGATTCTCTTGGGCAATGGAAAATGTAGCAGGCAACATGGAGACAGAGACTATAGAAGATACATCCGCGGTCAACTCATCTCACGACGCACTTGTGGGTGAATTCCTGTGAGAACCAGAACGTGTTTCTCTTCAACCAGGAGAAATATTCTCTCATTCCCAAAACAATTATAGTAGAGAAAGCTTCTACAGCTAAATCCTCACCACCCCCCGCCAACCGGATCTCGTGGAGACCAAAAAACTGATTTTCTCACTCTCATTCTCAAAATGACTACAGGGGCGTAAGCTTGTACAGCATTATCCTCACCACCCTCGCCAACCGAATCTCGTGAAGAACAAAATCTGATGCTCTCACTTCCATTCCCCAAAGGACTATACTGGAGAAAGCTTCTACAACTAAATCCTCACTACCACCCCCCCCCCCCCCCCCCCCCCCGCTAAACGGACCCAGTGGAGAATAAAAAGTTGTTGCTGCTGAAGTGAAATTCGGGATACTCAATGTTGATAATTCACCAATTCCTAGTACCATGACACAATCGTCGTCAACCAGTGTTGAAATTCCAAAAGATATTACATGGCAAAATAGGCAACTCCGTCTTAAGAATCCAGGGGATGCAAATAATGGGCAAAATAGACAACTCCATGTTGAGAATCCAGGGGATGCTAACAATATTGAGAATCCAGGGGATGCTAATAATGTTGAGAATCCAAAGGATGCTAATAATGGGCAAAATAGACAACTCCATGCTGAGAATCCACCACGAGGTGATACTGCTACTGCTACAGAGCAAAATATGCAAATCCCCATTGAGGTTCCATAAAATATTACTACTACAGGGCAAAACATGTCACCCCTACCCCCGCAACCCTCTAACGGTGATATTTATACTCATCCTTAAATACATGTGTTTCTTCTTTTGTTTATTCACCCTCATCTCTAGTTGTAATGTAGATCATCCACATAACTCGGGTCATATTTGCAAACTGTTGCTCTTTAAATGCTTATGTTTTTTAGTTTGTTTCTACCCATCTGACTTGCACATAGTTTTACTTATTTGGGCATTTGTTCATGATAATTTTAAGGGATTGTATTTTGACGAGCAAAAAACTATATCCCTCGAAAATACACTTTCATTTTTGATAAGTACTTTCAAATCGTCTTGTTCACCACCGTGGGATATGGTGACATTGTCCGACTCACCCCAAAAGGTATAATTGTCTCTTCCATCATTGTCCTTTTGAAGGTAACTGCACTTAACCTCTTCATTTCCACAGTCCTCTGATTTCTTTTAGTCCTTGATTATTCATCTTACGTGCATCGTCTATGACATACTCTTATTTTTGTGTTAGGGTGGGGATATATTTCACCGAGAAATTACATTTTGAAGATTTACTGTACTTGTTGATTAAGACTATTACCTCGGTTGGATATAGAGATATATCTTTCAAGTCTTTTGCTGGAATATTGTTTGTCACTTTTTGGTTGATATTCGCTATTATAGTGTGGAAAAT
Organism: Platanthera guangdongensis; assembly: GCA_039583875.1. Taxonomy (NCBI): domain Eukaryota; kingdom Viridiplantae; phylum Streptophyta; class Magnoliopsida; order Asparagales; family Orchidaceae; genus Platanthera; species Platanthera guangdongensis. Next base: position 8,111 of record JBBWWR010000170.1, on the reverse strand, counting down.
GCAGTTACATATGTGGTCTATCATTATCAAAAGGTGTAAAAATCTTGAGCTTTGAAGAAATAAAACATTACCCCATAGAATTACCTATCTGGGAAAAAACAGGTAGATTTTTTGGTTCTCAAAATTTAAATATGCAGCTTATTAGTCTGTTTCTTTTAACTTCATGAACTTGAACATCATAAACACTATTGCAGGTGGAGAAGATATGCTGCCAGTTTTGCCAACAGAGAAGTTCAAAAAAGATTGCATTCAATCCTAAGTATGTTCTATCTTGTTTCGCTTTTTTATTTGGGATTTTACCAGTCATCCAAAAAACTGCAAAAACCGCCCGCACCGCAAAAATCGCACAGAATTTTAAACTGCACTGTGTAGTGTGGTACGGCGCACCGCAAATCTTAAAAACCGCAAACACCGCGCTGCACCGATTATTTGGGAACTTAAAATATTTATTACTTTGTGACATCACATTTTAATATGTTAATTCTTTTATAATCGCAAAAAGTATTACAACTCGTGGTTGATTAATTCTTTTATTCATCATCTAAACATTCTGTCAAATTTTCTCAAGTTTTTTTATAAGCACTTTCTCTTTAAACTTTGCTTCTTTCTCAGACCTAAAATTTTTGTAGAATAGTTTCCATCGATGACAAATCCTGAATGAGAAGATGGAAGATAAAATCATTAGGAGACCATTCCTTCAATTTTTCAATCAACAGAGTTATTTTTGATAGATTCAACACTTTTTGAAGCCTCTGAGAAGATTTCATCAAATCATCATGTTGATTTTCATGAGCTGGCATCAATACCCCAAGCTGTTGATGTTGATTTCAGTTCAGAAGAACTAAAATTATAGTTGTATTAAGCAAAAGAAAAAAAACAAATCAGTACAAAACCTAATTAAGACGTCAACTTTAGAACTCTCAGAAGACAATGCATGCATCAGAGAGAGATCACCGCATTTTTATGTTCAACAGTGGAGGCAATCATGATTTTTATCCATTATTTGTCTACCAAATTGCAGATAACATGAGAGTCGCAACCCTAATCCACATCAACCTAGGAGACGACAAACACTTTTCAGCCGGTGTACATTAATGAAATCTTATAATTTTGGTCAGCCCATACGCAATCACAACTAATTTAAACTTGTTCGTCCTATGTGTCATTGATATAACCTTGTAGCATTGATATAACCCTAAGAACCGCTTGGCACCTGAAATTTGGAGAAATGAAGGCTAACAGAACGCCTCACACGGTACGCTTAACACTTTACATGGTGATTTCTCCATGGCGTGCAGTTACTCACACCACCATCCATTATAAAAAAAAATTACAAATTACTATATCTTTTTACTCCACCGACTAGTGATCGTCCCAACACTTTCCATTTCCCCTCCACACCATGTTTCAAAATGTTCTAGATTGGTTCCCAATAATCAAATCTAAGACCACACCAATTTAGTCTCTCACAAAAAGAAGAGGTCAAGTGTTTTCTCTGAAATGCTTCGACTAACATCGTCCAAACAAGTTCAAGAACATTATCTAGCTGAATCCTCCTGTGGTGATTTTGCATAGAATATTGTGCACTTGATCGGGACACCACAATGATCAAAAGAGCTACTAAATGAGTTATAAGGTGCCCACAGCTTCATTAAAGCCGACCATTGTTCCGGGCACCATAAGTTTTATGTCCAATGGGGATATTGCATATTTGTGCAAGTTTGCCTTTGTATTTTTTGATGATATTTTGGTTAACCATTTTTTCAGGCTATACCACTATTTGAGATCGGCTTTATGGACCTTAAAACAACAGCCAAAGGGGAACAGAAGTTTGACCGGTTATACATAAATAGTTAAATGTATATTCAACCCAACCATATGATATTTATCAAAGATAATTTACTCTTTAATTTTAAAGAATTATTTACCTTCATTAAAATTAACACAAACATTTAGCAGAAATATATATGTAGAGTAGTAGGATTTATGATTGTGACTTTTAATTGATTGAGATAATCTTAATGTTGCCCGAAGATATTTGGATAGTTATGTCATTTGTTCTATTGTTGTAGATGTTTAGTTAATACAATCTCTCCACCCGAGTCAGTAATTTATGAATATGCTAATAAAACTCTTGATCAAACATTAATAGTGTCAATTTAATGAATGATAGTATTCAGAGCTTGCACACTCTTAGGAATCTATTACCAAAAACTAAATAACAGTGAACATAATGTCTGGAATATCGGATTATTGTGATCTGTAGTTTTCTGCTACTATGTATGTATATCCATATTAATTCAAAGCCTAGATTTTGGTCAAAAACTGAAGACATGTATAGGTATAGGTGTGCATACCTTTTCAGGGTCAAAAACCTCCAATGAAAAGACGACATATACTAGCCCACCGATCGTGGAAGAGATCGTCGAACAATGTGCAACTTAATTATTTCTATTTTGAAGGCGTTTTGAGTTTTTTGCAGACCGCTTTTATTTCATTCTGTCAAATTTGATTTTAGTTGGAACCGATTGGAACCGGACCGAACCGCATAGAACCGGATCGAACCGTTAGTGACCGGTTTGGTTTTGGTTCTCGTTAAACCGGAACCGGAACCGTTGACGCGACGGTTCCAAAAATTATGATGGAACCGGAACCAGAACCGGAACCGGTCAAACCATATACAGTTTTGGTTCTAACTTGAAGAACCGTTACCTTAGCGGTTCGGTTCATGGTTTTAGTAGAACTGGAACCGAACCGGAACCGTGACAGCTCTATGCATACTGCCATGTACCAGGCACACACAGAGGAAAGAGAAGTGACAAGGATTTATGGGAAGAAGTTAACGAGACATATGCCACATATTTACATAAAGGGTGTTGAGTAGATGGGTGAATACCTTTTCGAAGGGCAATATGTAACTCAAGAGTTGTTTGGTGTTATGGGATGCGGGTGAGAATTTGATGTTTTGCTTCTCTGAGTGTACACTTGCAACTCCTTTTCTTTAGCACTATCTTTGGGAATATCCACACTCTCCTCCTGAGTGGTAATGTATAAAGAAGGAAGAGGAAGAGGATAGCATGAAACGACACATTAGAAGGCTCAGACATATGATTAAAGAAGACATGCTTATGTTTAGCAAGTTCACAAATATCACACAAAGTTTTTAAACACAAAAGAGGAAAAACTAGGAAACAATGACTGCATAGTAGTAATAGAGAGATGTCACAGGCAATGATTCCAGGTAGACAACAACGGTAGCTGGTGGGCATGAAGGGGTTGAGGAACAGAACTCACAGAACTATCGGCTCGGTATCCTCCTCGCTCCTCTATCCTTAATTCCAATGCAGACACAGAGAACTATCGACTCGGTATTTACAAACTCATCCTTAAATGCACAAGTTACGTCTTTTGTTTCTTCTCCTCCATCTTCGGTTCCAATATAGACTCATAGAACTCTCGACTCCGTATTTACAAACTCATCCTCAAATACATGAATTTATTATTCTGTTTCTACGTAGATGTCGTTCTCATCATTTTACTTATAATGGCATTTTCCCATCTCCATTTTAAGGAATTGCATTTATACAAGAATAAAAAGCCTATCCCGATGAGATCTCCCACTCCCACTCCCAGTACTGCCGAGCTCCTTTTCCAACAACCTTCCCCTTATTCGACGCCTCAGTATTATGAGCTCTTCTCTTCTCTTCAGACACACTCCCATTATTATTTTACGCCTCAACATTTTGAGCTCTTCTCTTCTCTTTGGACGCACTCCTATTAATTCAGGCCTTAACATTCCAGTTCTTCTCTTCAGCTTCTCTTCGTGTCGGACAGCTGGCGATGACGCGTTAAAATGGACTATCGCCCGCGATATTTCTATCGCCGACAATAGTGGTTTAAAGAGGTATAATATAAATTTTCTTTTCCTAATGGCGGGGCAAAACCCTAGAACGTCCAGAGGAAGCTATCTTGTCATCCTTGCAGCTAAGAGCCAACATCCAAGGAGAATAAACGCTTTCCTCTTCCATGAGCGATGATCTCTGGAGAAGGAATACTATAACGAGACTCTGAAGAAGATCGCATGCCCAAGTAACTAAAATCAAAAGCACATATCACTCGCCGCCTTCAGAGGTATATTTTTGAGGGAACACAATTTCCTTTGATTCATCTATTTGTCTTTCTTCTCTTATATTTTTCTCTTGTAATCTGTGTCAGAAATCAATCTGAGAGGTCGTCGAATTCTTGAGAAGAGTTCATGAGAAATCGACTGTTAACCGGTCGAGCCACACAACATGGGCCGCGGTCCTGCACACCCAACCCTTCTACGCACGTGTTCTCGGTGCAGCGGGGTGTTGAGGCCGAGCCTCGAACCCTTTACCTCCTTGATAAGAGGCACTTAACGCTTGCCCTGATCACCAACTGATCCGCGCTCGACCGGCGGGATTAACAGATGCTAGCCCGTGAGAGAGCGGCCCATAACATCGACCTGGGAGGTCGTCTGATTTTTGGGAGGAATCCGTGGAAATCGTCCAGCGAGGATGTCTAGATCTGGGAGATCTAGTAGGCTCGTCGATCTTTTTGGGAATAAGGGAGAAAGCCAACTTTGATCCAAGAGGGTCGGTATAAAAACCGCAATAGTTTTCGATTCACTGCCTCTAATCTCTAGCGTCATGGAGATCTAGATTAAAATTTATAAATACTAATTTATATTCAATGAAATCATTCTTTGTTGTTTGATCTTTAATGATATGTGTTCATTGTGGAGCATTTGATTTGATTCTTGTTCATACACCGCCATGATCTTCAGTAGCAAAGAATAAGGCTTCAGTTGATATCGCCGGAGATATTTATATCGCACGGCACGAATCTGGGCCGCCTCTTGCTCCGCCAGCGAGTTCGCGAGTTTCGCCTCGCACTCGGAAAGCTTTTTAACGGCCTCAATCTCAGCAGCCTGCGACAAAGAGCAGAGTCAGCAAAATAAATCCAAGTCCAACGCCATCAACGTCGCGCGCGGGAAGCGACCTACCTTATAGTCCCTCCAGCGGACCGACTGCATGCCGAGATCAATGGCCTTCTGGGTAACGACCTTCAAAGCCTCGGTCGTCTCCAGCAGCTTCCTTGTCGAGTAATGCCCTAGCTAGACAGCCCGGGCGAGCGAGCACGCAGATTGATGGGCGACTTCCTCCGGGATGAGCTCCAACATAGACTCGGCGTCAGCCCGCCCATATAGAGCATGGAGGACGGCGAAGGCCTCCCCCTTGTCCTCCCAGTCCGCCGACCAAGAGGGGAGGTTGGTGCTCAACGTCACCAAATGGTCGTCTTCCGACCAAGTTACAAGCGGACGGTCGTAAGCGTCCACCACCCCTCGCACAAGGTTGAAGTTTGGGTGGAAGTGGGGGGGTCGAGCATCCAACGACGACACTTGATCGCCAAGCCGAGGCGACGATACCAGCTCGGCCACGACTTTTCTGGCTTCCGGACTAAAGGTTGCGACGAACTCGCCGGCGCATGCGGAGTCTTCAGCGGAGGGGGCGGGGGAGGTCGCGGCGTCACAGCTTGTTGCTGAGCGGTCAGAGGCGGAGGCAAGGAAGCACTCGCTGCCTGGAGAGAGGCAACGTCCAGAGGCGGCGGCGACAATATGGAGCTCGTTGCTGGTGGCACAGAAACTCGCATAGGAGCGGGAGGGATCTTGCTCGCCGGAGCGACCTTCTTCGCCGGTGGTTCCTTCGCCGGAAGTTCCTTGCTCGCCGTGGGATTCTCCTTCACCACGGGAACCAAGGCTTCAAACACCTTCTTGGCACCAAGATTAATCCGGACCGTGTGCGCGGTCCTAGGAGGTTTCTCGGCAGCAAGGGCGGGTAGCGGCACAGAATTCAGAGGGGCGACATTCAAAGCCGTGTCGGCGACATCCGGTGGAGAGTCTACGAGTAAAGAAATCATGTCAGCGAGAAGTAAATGGTGACCAGACGATTTAAAAGAATGGTTCGGCAAAATGACGACCTGGCAGGGCGACGACTTCAACCTGGTGTGGCACCGGACGGAGTATTGGCGACTTCCGGAATGTTTAGCGAGCTGAGGAAGCTGGAGTCAGGGGCGGCCACGTTGGGGATGTCGTCTAGCCCAAGGTCGCTGAGAAGCTTCAAGGTGCTAGCAGAGCGCGCGGGATTGCTTGTCGAAGCCGCGACTTGCGCAGATGGTGGAGGCGGGTCGACCATGGTGGAAGCAAGTGTCTTCTTGGACTTCTTGGTCTTCTTCTTTTTATGAGGGGCAAGTCGGCGGCGACGTCTTCTTCCCGCGACCTCTTGGGCTTGGCGATGCCGAGAAAGCCGGTCAGAGCGGCGAGGCTGTCTTGAAGGAGTTTCTCGTTGGCGTTCGACATGATGTGCGAGCTCTGAAGATCCGCCTCAAGAACCAGGCCCCCGCTATTTATAGAGATCGGCAGGCAGTCATTAAGTGCGAGCAACCCTGATACTCGACATAGCAGCTCGTCGAATAAGCGTTGGATGATTCTTTCCGAGCTCCTACGACGCTCGAAAAGAGCGTGGATTGTGTACAACCCGTATTCGTCGAGCATGTGACCTACCACAGCCAGGTCAGCAGAAGTCAAGGTCAACAATCCAAGACAGGAGTCAAAGTCAGCGCGCAAGACCGCGGAAGGCCTGGGCAAGTATAGCGAGCTTCTCCCGCATACTCGCCAGGTAGGCGACTAGGAGAGATACCCGCCCAGCCCGTGTGAGTTCCTCTGGAAGTTGCCAGGGGGTGGGGTATAACTATGACCCCCCCCCCCTCCTTGAATTTCCTTATAAATAGGACCCCAGGGGTACGAGATGAGACACGCAAATTCCACGGCAGGATACTCACGAGCTCTCCTTTGAAGATACTAGCCGAACCTTTGGATTCCTTTTCCTTAGAGGCCAGGTCACAACCTTACGACTTGTCATCAGCTAGTCTCCCTCATACCTAGTTCAGCCACTTTTGGTTGAGAAGAGGCTGCTCCTTTCGAGCATCCGGGTACGTGGGACCTTCCTGCCGCAACATCTGAGGTCCTGTTGGCCTTCATTCTTCATCCTAGTCATCCTAGTCGTCTAATCTTAACTCTGAGCCGGTAACCTTAGGCGACATTGGTCCGAATCTGAGGTTGGCAATTTTTTTGGCTTCAACAATCATGTTTGATTATTCTAATGAAATGCAAGGAAGGAGCACCGCCACCCCGATTAAGGGGCGGGGTCGTTATAATTTGGTCAGCTTTAGCTAACCGTTGCCTTCTTTTGTCACCGTGCGGTGGATTGTTTTTATGCAGGAACAGGTGAGTCTAGTGACAAGTAGCGGGCTGAAGCCCTTGATGCTGTGCTGGCCCTTGAAGGCCAAAGCGAAATGTTTTGTTTATTATGTTCATGTGTGGTCGGCCTGCATGCCGAAGTATGAAAAACATGTATTATTCAAGTAAACACTTGTAAGGCCCTAAGGCAGAGACTTTGGTGTATTTTACTGTCATTCCTACTTTGGGTTTTGTGGACATTCTTTCTTTGGCTTTTGAGTTCTTATAACTATTTTAAAAGCTTTCGCTAGAATGCTCTGAGTTAGGAAACGTATTCCTATGTTGTTATCTTGGTATTAATACGTAACTCCGCTGAGTAGTCGTGGCATATGGCATGGGGCCCCGGCCGGACCTTCTGTTATATTCCATGTAACGGATGAGGATGTTACAGACAGTGAGCTGTCAAGCTCTTTACCTAGCTCTGCAGGTACAGAAGTCATGATAGAAAAGCTCTTCATCAAAGATAAAGGCCCAGCTCTGCAAGAAGAGTGTGAAGAGGGATTCTGTCCAGAGGAAGCACATGACAATCAAGCTGGAAATGAAGACCAACTTGTTACTGAAAATGATAATCAGCAGGAAGCAGTCAGACTGCCCCCTGCAGTCAAATATCTTAGAGATCACCCTCTTGAGCAGATAATAGGTGAGGTCAGCCAAGGTGTACAGACCAGAAACAGGAGTCTCAACACAGCACTCTATTCCATCTTCCTGTCACAAGAAGAGCACAAGAAATTTGAAGAAGCAAATCAAGACCCATTCTGGATTGGGGCAATGCAGGAAGAACAACCAGTTCAAA
>JBBWWR010000169.1:0-84428 GCA_039583875.1 Platanthera guangdongensis | reverse complement strand
TAAACATCTATACAACAATAGAGAACAAATGACATAACTATCCAAATATCTATTCGGGCAACATTAAGATTCTCTCAATCAATTAAAAGTCACAATCATAATCCTACTACTCTACATATATATTTCTGCTAAATGTTTTGTGTTTAATTTTAATGAAGGTAAATAATTCTTTAAAATTAAAGAGTAAATTATCTTTGATAAATATCATATGGTTGGGTTGAATATACATTTAACTATATGTATAGCCGGTCAAACTTCTGTTCCCCTTTGGCTGTTGTTTTAAGGTCCATAAAGCCGATCTCAAATAGTGGTATAGCCTGGAAAATGGTTAACCAAAATATCATCAAAAAATACAAAGGCAAACTTGCACAAATATATGCAATATCCCCATTGGACATAAAACTTATGGTGCCCGAACAATGGTCGGCTTTAATGAAGCTGTGGGCACCTTGTAACTCATTTGTAGCTCTTTGATCATTTGTGGTGGTCCCGATCAAGTGCCACAATATTCTATACAAAATCACCACAGGAGGATTCAGCTAGATAATGTTGTTTTGAACTTGTTTGGACGATGTTAGTCGAAGCATTTCAGAGAAAACACTTGACCTCTCTTTTGTGAGAGACTAAATGGTGTGGTCTTAGATTTGATTATTGTGAACCAATCTAGAACATTTGAAACATGGTGTGGGGAGGGAAATGGAAAGTGTTGGACGATCACTAGTCGGATCACTAGTCGGTGGAGTAAAAAGATATAGTAATTGTAATTTTTTTTATAATGGTGGTGGTGTGAGTAACTGCACGCCAAGGAGAAATCACCATGTAAAGTGTTAAGCGTACCGTGTGAGGCGTTCTGTTAGCCTTCATTTCTCCAAATTTCAGGTGCCATGCGGTTCTAGGGTTATATCAATGCACAAGGTTATATCAATGACACATAGGACAACAAGTTTAAATTAGTTGTGATTGCGTATGGGCTGACCAAAATTATAAGATTTCATTAATGTACACGGTTGAAAAGTGTTGTCGTCTCCTAGGTTGATGTGGATTAGGATTGCGACTCTCATGTTATCTGCAATTTGGTAGCCAAATAATGGATAAAAATCATGATTGCCTCCACTGTTGAACATAAAAATGCGGTGATCTCTCTCTGATGCATGCATTGTCTTCTGAGAGTTCTAAAGTTGACGTCTTAATTAGGTTTTTACTGATTTGTTTTTTTTTTTGCTTAATACAACTATAATTTTAGTTCTTCTGAACTGAAATCAACATCAACAGCTTGGGGTATTGATGCCGCTCATGAAAATCAACATGATGATTTGATGAAATCTTCTCAGAGGCTTCAAAAAGTGTTGAATCTATCAAAAATAACTCTGTTGATTGAAAAATTGAAGGAATGGTCTCCTAATGATTTTATCTTCCATCTTCTCATTCAGGATTTATCATCGATGGAAACTATTCTACAAAAATTTTAGGTCTGAGAAAGAAGCAAAGCTTCAAGAGAAAGTGCTTATAAAAAAACTTGAGAAAATTTGACAGAATGTTTAGATGATGAATAAAAGAATTAATCAACCACGAGTTGTAATACTTTTTGCGATTATAAAAGAATTAACATATTAAAATGTGATGTCACAAAGTAATAAATATTTTAAGTACCCAAATAATCGGTGCGATTTTTGCGGTGCGGGCGGTTTTTGCGGGTTTTTTTGGATGACTGGTAAAATCCCAAATAAAAAAAGCGAAACAAGATAGAACATACTTAGGATTGAATGCGATTCTTTTTGAACTTCTCTGTTAGCAAAACTGGCAGCATATGTTCTCCACCTGCAATGTGTTTATGATGTTCAAGTTCATGAAGTAAAAAAAAACAGACTAATAAGCTGCATATTTAAATTTTGAGAACGAAAAAATCTACCTGTTTTTTCCCAGATAGGTAATTCTATGGGGTATGTTTTGATTTCTTCAAAGCTCAAGATTCTTTACAACTTTTGATAATGATAGACCACATATGTAACTGCATATTCCACGCTATAATAGCGAATGTCAACCAAAAAGTGACAAACAATATTCCAGCAAAAGACTTGAAAGATATATCTCCATATCCAACCGAGGTAATAGTTTTAATCAACAATTACAGTAAATCTTCAAAATGTAATTTCTCGGGAAATATATCTCCACACTCCCTCACACAAAAATAAGAGTATGTCATAGACGATGCACGTAAGATGAATAATCAAGGACTAAAGAAATCAGAGGACTGTGGAAATGAAGAGGTTAAGTGCAGTTACCCCAAAGGACAATGATGGAAGAGACAATTATACCTTTTGGGGTGAGTCGGACAATGTCACCATATCCCACGGTGGTGAACAAGACGATTTGAAAGTACTTAACAAAAATGAAAGTGTATTTTCGAGGGATAGAGTTTTTTGCTCGTCAAAATACAATCCCTTAAAATTATCATGAACAAATGCCCAAATAAGTAAAACTATGAGCAAGTCAGATGGGTAAAAACAAACTAAAAACATAAGCATTTAAAGAGCAACAGTTTGCAAATATGACCCGAGTTATGTGGATGATCTACATTACAACTAGAGATAAGGGTGAATAAATAAAAGAAGAAACACATGTATTTAAGGATGAGTGTATAATATCACCGTTAGAGGGTTGCGGGGGTAGGGGTGACATGTTTTGCCCTGTAGTAGTAATATTTTATGGAACCTCAATAGGGATTTGCATATTTTGCTCTGTAGCAGTAGCAGTATCACCTCGTGGTGGATTCTCAGCATGGAGTTGTCTATTTTGCCCATTATTAGCATCCTTTGGATTCTCAAATTATTAGCATCCTGGATTCTCAATACTGCATCCCTTGATTCTCAATACTGTTAGCATCCCCTGGATTCTCAACATGGAGTTGTCTATTTTGCCCATTATTTGCATCCCCTGGATTCTTAAGACGGAGTTGCCTGTTTTGCCCTGTAATATCTTTTGGAATTTCAACACTGGTTGACGACGATTGTGTCATGGTACTAGGAATTGGTGAATTATCAACATTGAGTATCCCGAATTTCACTTCAAGCAGCAACTTTTTATTCTCCACTGGGTCCGTTTACGGGGGGGGGGGGGGGGGGGGTGGGTGTAGTGAGGATTTAGTTGTAGAAGCTTTCTCCAGTATAGTCCTTTGGGGAATGGAAGTGAGAGCATCAGATTTTGTTCTTCACGAGATTCGGTTGGCGAGGGTGGTGAGGATAATGCTGTACAAGCTTACGCCCCTGTAGTCATTTTGAGAATGAGAGTGAGAAAATCAGTTTTTTGGTCTCCACGAGATCCGGTTGGCGGGGGGTGGTGAGGATTTAGTTGTAGAAGCTTTCTCTACTATAATTGTTTTGGGAATGAGAGAATATTTCTCCTGGTTGAAGAGAAACACGTTCTGGTTCTCGCAGGAATTCACCCACAAGTACGTCGTGAGATGAGTTGACCGCGGATGTATCTTCTATAGTCTCTGTCTGCATGTTGTCTGCTACATTTTCCATTGTCCAAGAGAATCCTAAATGGTGCTGGAAAACGGGATTACAGAGGATCGAGCTAGCTGCTCGGAATGCAGAACACTGCAAAAATGAAAAAATGCGAGTGCAGAGCTCGAAAAAATCGAAATGCCGGGCCGTGAGAAATTTGGCTGGAAAATGAGTTCGAGCTCGTCGTAGAGGAGTGCGAAGCATGTCGGAGGAAGAGAAAAGTAGTGGGAAAAAGTGAGAAGTACGTACGGGTAGTGGTGGCTGCCTTGAGCAATGAGCAAGCTTTTTTTTATAAAATTATTTAATTTCAATTCTCCACAAATAAAATCAAATATGACTCTTTATTTTTTTATTACAAAAGTTTATAACAATTTTTTCTATAAATTATTGAATTTATGTATGTATTTACATATAACTATGATATATTTATCTCGAGCTCCACCCTCAAGTCCGCTACAATCGCGTCTCTGGCATGCATCGCTGTTTGTTATAAAATGTATTAATTTTTTTGGGGAGGTCGGGCGTTCGCAAACGATGGTTCATGACCACCATCGCGTTCACGAACGTCACACCCGTGCCAAACGAATCCTAAGTTTGCTAAATTATTGCGCATCCTAATGATTAATAATTAATGACAAAGACAGAAAAATAATCATTATTTATTAATCATTTTACGGCGCCTCTGCATTCCGAGCAGCTTGCTCGATCCTCTGTATTCCCGTTTTCCAGCTTCATTTAGGGTTCTCTTTGCCAATGGAGAATGTAGCCGGCAACATGAACACAAAGACTAGAAAAGATACATCCACGACCGGCTCATCCCACGACGCACTTGCAGGTGAATTTTTGCAAGATCCAGAACGTGTTTCTCTTCAGCTTCTCTTCAACCAGGAGGTAGAGATGACAATAATTTTCTCCACCGACTCTGCTGCTCTCACTCTCATTCCAAAAATGACTACAGTGGATGAAGCTTCTACAGCTAAATCCTCACCACCCTCGCTAATCGGATCTTCTGGAGACCAAAATACTGCTGCTCTCACTCTCATTCCCAAAACGACTACAGTGACGGAAGCTTCTACAGTTCAATCCTCAACACCCCCGCCAACCGAATCTCTTGGAGACCAAAAAACTGTTGCTCTCACTCTCATTCCCAAAATAACTACAGTGGCCGAAGCTTCTACAACTAAATCCTCAACACCCCTGCAAATCGGATCTAGTGGAGACCAAAAAACTGCCGCTGCTGAAGTGAAATTCGGGCTCCCCAATGTTGACCATGCAACAATTCCTATTACTACAGCCTGTGTTGAAATTCCAAAAGATGTTATAGGGCAAAACAAACAACTTTATGTTCAGAATCTAAGAGATGCTAATAATGGGCAAAACATGCAACTCCCTGTTGACAATACACTACAAGATGGTACTGCTGCTGCTACATGGCAAAACATGCAAGTCTTTGTTGAGTTTTCAGAAAATAATACTACAGAGCAAAACATTCAACCTCTACCCCCGCAACCCCACTAACGGTTATATTTATACACTCTTCCTTAAATACATGCGTTTCTTGTGTTTATTGACCCCCTCTCTAGTTGGAATGCAGATCATCCACATAACTAGGGTCATATTTTCAAACTGTTGCTCTTTTAATACTTAGGTTTTTTAGTCTATTTCTACCTAGTTTTTTGTTCATAGTTTTACTTATCTGAGTGTTTCCTCATGATAATTTTAAGGGATTGTTTTTTGACGAAGGAAAAAAACTCTATCCCTCGTAAACATATTTTTATATTTGCTATGTACTTTCAAGTCGTCTCGTTCACCATCGTGGGCTATGGTGACATTGTCCCACTCAGCCCAAAAGCTAAAGATTGTCACTTCCATTATTGTCCTTTTGGGGTTAACTACCCTTAATTTCTTCATTTCCTCAGTCGTCTTCGATTTTCTTGATTCCTTGAGGATTCGTCTTGGGCACATCGTCTTTGAGGGTACTCTTTACTTTTGTGTTAGCGGGTGTGAGAATATATTTCACCGAGAAATTATATTTTAAAGAGTTTGGAGATTACTGTACCTGTTGATTAAGACTATTACCTTGGTTGGATATGGGATATATCTTTCAAGACTTTTGCTGGAAGATTGTTCGCCACTTTTTGGTTGATATACGCTATGATAGCGTGGAATATGTAATTATATATGTGGTCTATCATTATCAAAAAATGTAGAAGAAATTTTGAGCTTTGAAGAAATCAAAACACTGCCCTATAGAATTACCTGTCTAGGAAAAAAACAGGTATGTTTCTCGTTTCTCAAAATTTAATTATGCAGCTTATTAGTCTGTTTTTTTAGCTTCATGAACTTGAACATCATAAGCCTTATTGCAGGTGAAGAATATGACTTTATATGCTGCCAGTTTTGCCATTAGAGAAGTTCAAAAGATCACACTCAATCCTAAGTACGTTCTAGCCGCAATCTCCCTTTGATGAGAAGTGATCCAGTAAAGCGCCCCTACGGGGACTTCCCAGGAGGTCACCCATCCCAAGACTACTATAGCCCGATCACGCTTAACTATAAAGTACTTTTGCATCTCATCACCAATTGATCTGCAACTCAATTTGTGATGAGATGTGAAAGTAATTCATAGTTATGCGTGTTCGGGCTGAAGTAGTGTTGTAGAGATTAGTTGTTGTTCGCATGTTACTTCATGTACACGCATTATATTTTAAATTTACCTGCTTTTGACTTCTTTTTTTGAGAGATTAGCAGACCTGTTGAGGCTAAACCCTTCCGAGCGTGGTGCTGGGGGTGCCGACGACCGTCCTTTCGAGCGTGGTGCTGGGAGGCCGTTACACTCTAAAGATCTCATATTATTTAAACAACATAAAATATATATATCCAACGATGTGAGACTAATAAAAAATAATAGTAACAACAACAAAAAACCAAAAAACCACCCAAAAAAGCGGCTGCGGGACAAGATGACACGAAAGGGCACACAACAACGGCCCAACAAACATGACACGTGTAAAGCCTAATTAGGGCCTCCCTAGATACCCTAAATTAATATTAATGTAATATTATTTATTCCCTATATGCTCTGAATTTCAAACTCGTTTAAGATATTTTTATTATTTAAAATCATAAAATAAATTTATCCCACAATGTGGGACTAATCGTATTCCCTATTCTCCCGCACATGTTACGGTTAAGCTCTTGCCGCCGCCGACATGACTAGAGCCCACATCCGGGTTCATTCGACTCCGTTAAAACAGTCAGGGGTTGTCCGACAGGTAGCGGGCAGGGCCACCGTAGGCGGTGGCAGTGGCCCTGCCCTCTCGCCGCCGGACAACCCCAGGCAGGTTCACCGGGGTCCGGCGAACCCAGCCATGGACTCTGGTCAGGCCGCCAGCGTCGCTGTGAATTTTTTCGTCTGATTTCTAAGGGATGACAGATTATATATGTTGACAGAATGTTTACGAGGGATAATCTTTCTTTTCTTGTCATGCATTCCCTTAAAATTATCACGAAAAATGCAATAATAAGTAAAACTATGAGCAAGACAACTAGGTTGAGACGGATGAAAAAACCTATGTATTTAAAAAACAACAGTTTGCATATATGGCACAAGTTATGTGGATCTACATTCTAACTAGAGATGAGAGTGAATAAATAAAAGAAGTAGCACGTGTATTTAAGGATGGGTGTATAAATATCACCGTCACGAGGTGGCAGATGTCCAATAGTATCATCTGCTGAATTATTGCCAACAAGGTGTTACGTGTTTTGACATGTGTTTTGCCCTATTTTTTTCCATGTGTTTTGCAATGTAACAGTAAGATCTATTAGATCGTCAACACGGGGTCGCCCGGATTTCACTATAGCAACAACTGTTATTGGGTCTCCACGAGGTCCTGTTGGTGCGGGTGGTACAGATTTAGTTTTAGAGCTTCCATCTCTGTAATCGTTTTGAAAATGAGAGTAAGAGCAGCAAAGTCAGTGGAGAATGTTTCTGTTGTCGTCTCTATCTCCTCGTTGAAAAGAAGCTGAGGAGAAATTTCATTTTCTTCTTACAGGAATTCATCAGCTACTCGAAATGCAGAGCCGCTGGAAAAAGGAAAATGCGAGTGCATAGCTTAAAAAATGGGAATGACGTGAGAAAGTTGGATGGAAAATGAGAGCTCTCCCAAAGAGTTCAAAAAAGCTTGATGGAATGTCGGGAGGAAAAAGAAGAAGAGTTGTTGGGAAAAAGTGTTGGAAGTACGTATAGGGGAGTGGTGGCTGCTCCGTTCCTGGTTCTATCTTGAGCAACTAGCTGTTTATTATATTATTTATTTATTACATTTTAATTCCCATGCTATCCAAAATTTCGAAGAGGTCCAGGTGGTGCGGATTTAGTTTTAGAAGCTTCCATCTCTGTAGTCGTATTAGGAATGAGAGTGGGAGCAACAGAGTTGGTGGAGAATATTTTTGATGTCGTCTCTATCTCCTCGTTGAAGAGAAGTTGAAGAGAAATATCATCTTCTTCTTGCATGAATTCATCTACAAGTGCATGAATTTTTTTAGGTGAGGCAGTGCATTCACAAACGATGGTTCATGACCACCGCATTCAGAACTGCCATCATTGCGCCAAACGAAGCTAAAGAGAGCATTTAGGTGAGGCAGTGCATTTACATCTATCCTTGTCACACCGCCGGTAGCATGCGTAGTATATATTCTGCTTTCTTGGTGCAGAAAATCGACACAAGATTAATAAATGATTTTATTGTATTGTGCTTTCTAGATGTAACTTTAAGACAAATTAAAAGCAACAAAAAATGATTGCAACTAAACATCTACAACAATAGAACAAATGACATAGCTATCCAAATATCTTCGGTCAACATTAGGATTATTTCAATCAATTAAAAGTCGCAATCATAAATCCTACTACTCTACATATATATTTCTGCTAAATGTTTGTGTTAATTTTAATGAAGGTAAATAATTCTTTAAAATTTAAGAGTAAATTATCTTTGATAAATATCATATGGTTGGGTTGAATATACATTTAACTATTTATGTGTAACCGGTCAAACTTTTGTTCCCCTTTGGCTGTTGTTCTAAGGTTCATAAAGCCGATCTTAAATAGTGGTATGACCTGGAAAAATGGTTAACCAAAATATCATCAAAAAATACAAAGGCAAACTTGCACAAATATGCAATATCCCCATTGGACATAAAACTTATGGTGCCCGGAACAATGGTCGGCTTTAATGAAGCTGTGGGCACCTTGTAACTCGTTTAGTAGCTCTTTTGATCATTGTGGTGTCCCGATCAAGTGCACAGTATTCTATACAAAATCACCACAGGAGGATTCAGCTAGGTAATGTTCTTGAACTTGTTTGGACGATGTTAGTCGAAGCATTTCAGAGAAAACACTTGACCTCTTCTTTTTGTGAGAGACTAAATTGGTGTGGTCTTAGATTTGATTATTGGGAACCAATCTAGAACATTTTGAAACATGGTGTGGAGGGGAAATGGAAAGTGTTGGGATGATCACTAGTCGGTGGAGTAAAAAGATATAGTAATTTGTAAATTTTTTTTATAATGGATGGTGGTGTGAGCAACTGCACGCCAAGGAGAAATCACCATGTAAAGTGTTAAGCGTACCGTGTGAGGCGTACTGTTAGCCTTCATTTCTCCAAATTTCAGGTGCCATGCGGTTCTAAGGGTTATATCAATGACACAAGGTTATATCAATGACACATAGGACGAACAAGTTTAAATTAGTTGTGATTGTGTATGGGCTGACCAAAATTATAAGATTTCATTAATGCACACCGGCTGAAAAGTGTTTGTCGTCTCCTAGGTTGATGTGGATTAGGGTTGCGACTCTCATGTTATCTGCAATTTGGTAGTCAAATAATGGATAAAAATCATGATTGCCTCCACTGTTGAACATAATAATGCGGTGATCTCTCTCTGATGCATGCATTGTCTTCTGAGAGTTCTAAAGTTGGCGTCTTAATTAGGTTTTGTACTGATTTGTTTTTTTCTTTTGCTTAATACAACTATAATTTTAGTTCTTCTGAACTGAAATCAACATCAACAGCTTGGGGTATTGATGCCGGCTCATGAAAATCAACATGATGATTTGATGAAATCTTCTCAGAGGCTTCAAAAAGTGTTGAATCTATCAAAAATAACTCCGTTGATTGAAAAATTGAAGGAATGGTCTCCTAATGATTTTATCTTCCATCTTCTCATTCAGGATTTATCATCGATGGAAACTATTCTACAAAAATTTTAGGTCTGAGAAAGAAGCAAAGCTTAAAGAGAAAGTGCTTATAAAAAAACTTGAGAAAATTTGACAGAATGTTTAGATGATGAATAAAAGAATTAATCAACCACGAGTTGTAATACTTTTTGCGATTATAAAAGAATTAACATATTAAAATGTGATGTCACAAAGTAATAAATATTTTAAGTACCCAAATAATCGGTGCAGCGCGGTGTTTGCAGTTTTTAAGATTTGCGGTGCGCCGTACCACACTACACAGTGCGGTTTAAAATTCTGTGCGGTTTTTGCGGTGCGGGCGGTTTTTGCGGTTTTTTGGATGACTGGTAAAATCCCAAATAAAAAAGCAAAACAAGATAGAACATACTTAGGATTGAATGCGATCTTTTTTGAACTTCTCTGTTGGCAAAACTGGCAGCATATCTTCTCCACCTGCAATAGTGTTTATGATATTCAAGTTCATGAAGTTAAAAAAAATAGACTAATAAGCTGCATATTTAAATTTTGAGAACCGAGAAACCTACCTGTTTTTTCCCAGATAGGTAATTCTATGGGGTAGTGTTTTGATTTATTCAAAGCTCAAGATTTCTTCTACACCTTTTGATAATGATAGACCACATATGTAACTGCATATTCCACGCTATAATAGCGAATATCAACCAAAAAGTGACGAACAATATTCCAGCAAAAGACTTGAAAGATATATCTCCATATCCAACCGAGGTAATAGTCTTAATCAACAAGTACAGTAAATCTTCAAAATGTAATTTCTCGGTGAAATATATCCCCACACTCCCTAATACAAAAATAAAGAGTATGTCATAGACGATGCACGTAAGACGAATAATCAAGGACTAAAAGAAATCAGAGGACTGTGGAAATGAAGAGGTTAAGTGCAGTTACCCTCAAAAGGACAATGATGGAAGAGACAATTTTACCTTTTGGGGTGAGTCGGACAATGTCACCATATCCCACGGTGGTAAACAAGACGATTTGAAAGTACTTAGCAAAAATGAAAATGTATTTTCGAGGGATATAGTTTTTTTGCTCGTCAAAATACAATCTCTTAAAATTATCATGAACAAATGCCCAAATAAGTAAAACTATGAGCAAGTCAGATGGGTAGAAACAAATTTAAAAACATAAGCATTTCAAGAGCAACAGTTTGCAAATATGACCCGAGTTATGTGGATGATCTACATTACAACTAGAGATGAGGGTGAATAAACAAAAGAAGAAACACATGTATTTAAGGATGAGTGTATAAATATCACCGTTAGAGGGTCGCGGGGGTAGGAGTGACATGTTTTGCCCTGTAGTAGTAATATTTTATGGAACCTCAATAGGGAGTTGCATATTTTGCTCTGTAGCAGTAGCAGTATCATCTCGTGGTGGATTGTCAGCATGAAGTTGTCTGTTTTGCCCATTATTAACATCCTCTGGATTCTCAACATTATTAGCATCCCTGGATTCTCAATACTGTTAGCATCCCCTGGATTCTCAACATGGAGTTGTCTATTTTGCCCATTATTTGCATCCCCTGGATTCTTAAGACGGAGTTGTCTAATATCTTTGAATTTTGCGGGTCGGGGTGTGGTAATCATGTGATGAGGGGGGTGGTAGTTTAGTTGTAGAAGCTTTCTCCAGTATAGTACTTTGGGGAATGGAAGTGAGAGCATCAGATTTTGTTCTCCACGAGATTCGGTTGGCGAGGGTGATGAGGATAATGCTGTACAAGCTTACGCCCCTGTAGTCGTTTTGGGAATGAGAGTGAGAAAAGCAGTTTTTTGGTCTCCACGAGATCCGGTTGGCGGGGGGTGATGAGGATTTAGCTGTAGAAGCTTTCTCTACTATAATTGTTTTGGGAATGAGAGAATATTTCTCCTGGTTGAAGAGAAACACGTTCTGGTTCTCGCAGGAATTCACCCGCAAGTGCGTCGTGAGATGAGTTGACCGCGGATGTATCTTCTATAGTCTCTGTCTCCATGTTGCCTGCTACATTTTCCATTGCCCAAGAGAATCCTAAATGGTGCTGGAAAACGGGATTCCAGAGGATCGAGCTAGCTGCTCGGAATGCAGAGCCACTGTAAAATGAAAAAAATGCGAGTGCAGAGCTCAAAAAATCGAAATGCCGGCCGTGAGAAATTTGGCTGGAAAATGAGTTCGAGCTCGCCGGTAGAGGAGTGCGAAGAATGTCGTGAGGAAGAAGAAAAGTAGTTGGGAAAAAGTGAGAAGTACGTACAGGTAGTGGTGGCTGCCTTGAGCAATGAGCAAGCTGTTTTTTATAAAATTATTTAATTTCAATTCTCCACAAATAAAATCAAAGAGGACTCTTTATTTTTTATTACAAAAGTTTATAACAATTTTTTTTATAAATTACTGAATTTATGTATGTATTTACATATAACTAGGATATATTTATCTCGAGCTCCACCCTCAAGTCCGCTACAATCGCGTCTCTGGCATGCATCGCTGATTGTTATAAAATGTACTAATTTTTTCGGGGAGGTCGGGCGTTCGCAAACGATGGTTCATGACCACCATCGCGTTCACGAACGTCACACCCGTGCCAAACGAATCCTAAGTTTGCTAAATTATTGCGCATCCTAATGATTAATAATAATGGCAAAGACAGAAAAATAATCATTATTTATTAATCATTTTACCGCGCCTCTGCATTCCGAGCAGCTTGCTCGATCCTCTGTATTCCCGTTTTCCAGCTTCATGTAGGGTTCTCTTTGCCAATGGAGAATGTAGCCGGCAACATGGAGACAAAGACTAGAAAAGATACATCCACGACCGGCTCATCCCACAGCGCACTTGCAGGTGAATTTTTGCAAGACCCAAAACGTGTTTCTCTTCAGCTTCTCTTCAACCAGGAGGTAGAGATGACAATAATTTTCTCCACCGACTCTGCTGCTCTCACTCTCATTCCCAAAATGACTACAGTGGATGAAGCTTTTACAGCTAAATCCTCACCACCCTCGCCAATCGGATCTTCTGGAGACCAAAAAACTGCTGCTCTCACTCTCATTCCCAAAACGACTACAGTGACGGAACCTTCTACAGTTCAATCCTCAACACCCCCGCCAATCGGATCTTTTGGAGACCAAAAAACTGTTGCTCTCACTCCCATTCCCAAAACAACTACAGTGGCCGAAGCTTCTACAACTAAATCCTCAACACCCCTGCAAATCGGATCTAGTGGAGACCAAAAAACTGCCGCTGCTGAACTGAAATTCGGGCTCCCCAATGTTGACCATGCACCAATTCCTATTACTACAACCTGTGTTGAAATTCCAAAAGATGTTATAGGGCAAAACAAACAACTTTATGTTCAGAATCTAAGGGATGCTAATAATGGGCAAAACATGCAACTCCCTGTTGACAATACACTACAAGATGGTACTGCTGCTGCTACATGACAAAACATGCAAGTCTTTGTTGAGTTTCCAGAAAATAATACTACTACAGAGCAAAACATTCCACCTCTACCCCCGCAACCCCCCTAACGATTATATTTATACACTCTTGCTTAAATACATGTGTTTATTCTTGTGTTTATTCACCCCCATCTCTAGTTGGAATGCAGATCATCCACATAACTAGGGTCATATTTTCAAACTGTTGCTTTCTTAATACTTAGGTTTTTTAGTCTATTTCTACCTAGTTTTTTTGTTCATAGTTTTACTTATCTGAGTATTTCGTCATGATAATTTTAAGGGATTGTTTTTTGACGAGGAAAAAAAATTCTATCCCTCATAAACATACTTTCATATTTGCTATGTACTTTCAAGTCGTCTCGTTCACCATCGTGGGCTATGGTGACATTATCCCACTCAGCCCAAAAGCTAAAAATTGTCACTTCCATTATTGTCCTTTTGTGGGTAACTACCCTTAATTTCTTCATTTCCTCAGTCGTCTTCGATTTTCTTGATTCCTTGAGGATTCGTCTTAGGCACATCGTCTTTGAGGGTACTCTTTACTTTTGTGTTAGCGGGTGTGGGAATATATTTCACCGAGAAATTATATTTTAAAGAGTTTGGAGATTTACTGTACCTGTTGTTTAAGACTATTAACTTGGTTGGATATATGGATATATCTTTCAAGACTTTTGCTGCAAGATTGTTCGCCACTTTTTGGTTGCTATACGCTATGATAGCGTGGAATATGTAATTATATATGTGGTCTATCATTATCAAAAAATGTAGAAGAAATTTTGAGCTTTGAAGAAATCAAAACACTGCCCTATAGAATTACCTGTCTAGGAAAAAAACAGGTATGTTTCTCGTTTCTCAAAATTTAATTATGCAGCTTATTAGTCTGTTTTTTAGCTTCATGAACTTGAACATCATAAGCATTATTGCAGGTGGAGAAGATGACTTTATATGCTGCCAGTTTTGTCATTAGAGAAGTTCAAAAGATCACACTCAATCCTAAGTACGTTCTAGCCGCAATCTCCCTTTGATGAGAAGTGATCCAGTAAAGCGCCCCTATGGGGACTTCCCAGGAGGTCACCCATCCCAAGACTACTACAGCCCGATCACGCTTAACTATAAAGTACTTTCGCATCTCATCACCAATTGATCTGCAACTGATCTGCAACTCAATTGGTGATGAGATGTGAAAGTACTTCATAGTTAAGCGTGTTCGGGCTGAAGTAGTGTTGTAGAGATTAGTTGGTGTTCGCATGTTCACTTCATTTACACGTGTTATATTTTAAATTTACCTGCTTTTGACTTCTTTTTTTGAGAGATTAGCAGACCTGTTGAGGCTGAATCCTTCCGAGCGTGGTGCTGGGGGTGCCGACGGCCGTCCTTTCGAGCGTGGTGCTGGGAGGCCGTTACACTCTAAAGATCTCATATTATTTAAACAAAATAAAATATATATATCCAACGATGTGAGACTAATAAAAAAATAATAGTAACAACAACAAAAAACCAAAACCCCCCAAAAAAAGCCGCTGCGGGACAAGATGACACGAAAGGGCAGACAACAACGGCCCAACAAACGTGACACGTGTAAAGCCTAATTAGGGCCTCCCTAAATACCTTAAATTAATATTAATGTAATATTATTTATTCCCTATATGCTCCAAATTTCAAACTCGTTTAAGATATTTTTATTATTTAAAAATCATAGAATAAATTTATCCC
The DNA here is from genome assembly GCA_039583875.1 of Platanthera guangdongensis. NCBI lineage: Eukaryota > Viridiplantae > Streptophyta > Magnoliopsida > Asparagales > Orchidaceae > Platanthera > Platanthera guangdongensis. The sequence continues at coordinate 69,504 of JBBWWR010000169.1, read as the reverse complement.
ACAATGTGGCACTAATCGGATTCCCTATTCTCCCGCACATGTTACGGTTAAGCTCTTGCCACCGCCGAGATGACTGTAGCCCACATCCGGGTTCATTCGACTCCGGTAAACCCATCGGGGGTTGTCCGACAGGTAGCGGGCCCTGCCCTCTCGCCGCCGGACAACCCCAGGCAGGTTCACCGGGGTCCGGCGAACCCGGCCGTGGACTCTGGTCTGGCCGTCAGCGTCGCTGTGAGTTTTTTCGTCTGATTTCTAAGGGATGGCAGATTATATATGTTGACAGAATGTTTACGAGGGATAATCTTTCTTTTCTTGTCATGCATTTCCTTAAAATTATCATGAATAAATGCAATAATAAGTAAAACTATGAGCAAGACAACTAGGTTGAGACGGATGAAAAAACCTATGTATTTAAAAAACAACAGTTTGCATATATGACGCAAGTTATGTGGATCTACTTTCTAACTAGAGATGGGAGTGAATAAATAAAAGAAGTAGCACGTGTATTTAAGGATGGGTGTATAAATATCACCGTCACGAGGTGGCAGGTGTCCAATAGTATCATCTGCTGAATTATTGCCAACAAGGTTTACGTGTTTTGGCATGTGTTTTGCCCTATTTTTTGCCATGTGTTTTGCAATGTAACAGTAAGATCTATTAGATCGTCAACACGGGGTCGCCCGGATTTCACTGTAACAACAACTGTTATTGGGTCTCCACGAGGTCCTGTTGGTGCGGGTGGTACAGATTTAGTTTTAGAGCTTCCGTCTCTGTAATCGTTTTGCAAATGAGAGTAAGAGCAACAAAGTCAGTGGAGAATATTTCTGTTGTCGTCTCTATCTCCTCGTTGAAAAGAAGCTGAAGAGAAATTTCATTTTCTTCTTACAGGAATTCATCAGCGACTCGAAATGCAGAGCCGTTGGAAAAAGGAAAATGCGAGTGCATAGCTTAAAAAATGGGAATGACGTGAGAAAGTTGGATGGAAAATGAGAGCTCACCCGTAGAGTGCGAAAAAGCTTGATGGAATGTCGGGAGGAAGAAGAAGAAGAGTTGTTGGGAAAAAGTGTTGGAAGTACTAGGAATGAGAGTGAGAGCAGCAGAGTTGGTGGAAAATATTTTTGATGTCGTATCTATCTCCTTGTTGAAGAGAAGTTGAAGAGAAATATCATCTTCTTCTTGCATGAATTCATCTATAAGTGCATGAATTTTTTTAGGTGAGGCAGTGCATTCACAAACGATGGTTCATGACCACCGCATTCAGAACTGCCATCATTGCGCCAAACAAATCCAAAGAGAGCATTGGAAGATCAGTAGCATAAGATTTATCTAATTTAGTAATAAATTAACACGTCGAGGTTGTAGCAAACATTCTAAGAAATGAAAAAAATTAAAGAAGAACAAATAGTTGACACTGTCACGACCCCTTTGAATTTCAATTATCCAGAGAAACTGAGAGCGATATATACACCCCTACACATGCAAAAGCTATCGATGTTCTTCATAAATAGTTAAATGGAAACGTTTTCCTTAAACACATGTACTTGTCAATGTCTACATACTCCACTGTCGTATTACATCTATCCTCGTCACACCGCCGCCGGCATGCCTGGTATATATTCTGCTTTCTTGGTGCAGAAAATCGACCCAAGATTAATAAATGATTTTATTGTATTGCACTTTCTAGATGTAACATTAAGACAAATTAAAAGCAACAAAAAATGGTTGCAACTAAACATCTACAACAATAGAACAAATGACATAGCTATCCAAATATCTTCGGTCAACATTAGGATTATCTCAATCAATTAAAAGTCACAATCATAAATCATACTACTCTACATATATATTTCTGCTAAATGTTTGTGTTAATTTTAATGAAGGTAAATAATTCTTTAAAATTAAAGAGTAAATTATCTTTGATAAATATCATATGGTTGGGTTGAATATACATTTAACTATTTATGTGTAACCGGTCAAACTTCTGTTCCCCTTTGGCTGTTGTTCTAAGGTTCATAAAGCCGATCTCAAATAGTGGTATGGCCTGGAAAAATGGTTAACCAAAATATAATAAAAAAATACAAAGGCAAACTTGCACAAATATGCAATATCCCCATTGGACATAAAACTTATGGTGCCCGGAACAATGGTCGGCTTTAATGAAGCTGTGGGCACCTTGTAACTCGTTTAGTAGCTCTTTTGATCATTGTGGTGTCCCGATCAAGTGCACAATATTCTATACAAAATCACCACAGGAGGATTCAGGCTAGATAATGTTCTTGAACTTGTTTGGACGATGTTAGTCGAAGCATTTCAGAGAAAACACTTGACCTCTTCTTTTTGTGAGTGACTAAATTGGTGTGGTCTTAGATTTGATTATTGGGAACCAATCTAGAACGTTTTGAAACATGGTGTGGGGGGGGGGAATGGAAAGTGTTGGGACGATCACTTGTCGGTGGAGTAAAAAGATATAGTAATTTGTAAATTATTTTTATAATGGATGGTGGTGTGAGCAACTGCACGCCAAGGAGAAATCACCATGTAAAGTGTTAAGCGTACCGTGTGAGGCGTACTGTTAGCCTTCATTTCTCCAAATTTCAGGTGCCATGCGGTTCTAAGGGTTATATCAATGACACAGGGTTATATCATTGACACATAGGACGAACAAGTTTAAATTAGTAGTGATTGCGTATGGGCTGACCAAAATTATAAGATTTCATTAATGTACACCGGCTGACAAGTGTTTGTCGTCTCCTAGGTTGATGTGGATTAGGGTTGCGACTCTCATGTTATCTGCAATTTGGTAGTCAAATAATGGATAAAAATCATGATTGCCTCCACTGTTGAACATAATAATGCGGTGATCTCTCTTTGATGCATGCATTGTCTTCTGAGAGTTCTAAAATTGGCGTCTTAATTAGGTTTTGTACTGATTTGTTTTTTTCTTTTGCTTAATACAACTATAATTTTAGTTCTTCTGAATTGTAATCAACATCAACAACTTGGGGTATCGAAGCCGGCTCATGAAAATCAACATGACGATTTGATGAAATCTTCTCAGAGGCTTCAAAAAGTGTTGAATCTTTCAAAAATAACTCCGTTGATTGAAGAATTGAAGGAATGGTCTCCTAATGATTTTTATCTTCCATCTTCTCATTCAGGATTTATCATCGATGGAAACTATTCTACAAAAATTATAGGTCTGAGAAAGAAGCAAAGCTTAAAAACAAAGTGCTTATAAAAAAACTTGAGAAAATTTGACAGAATGTTTAGATGACGAATAAAAGAATTGATCAAACACGAGTTGTAATACTTTTTGCGATTATAAAAGAATTAACATATTAAAATGTGATGTCACAAAGTAATAAATATTTTAAGTACCCAAATAATCGGTGGAGCGCGGTGTTTGCAGTTTTTAAGATTTGCGGTGTGCCGTACCACACTACACAGTGCGGTTTAAAATTCTGTGCGGTTTTTGCGGTGCGGGCGGTTTTTGCGGTTTTTTGAATGACTGGTAAAATCCCAAATAAAAAAGCAAAACAAGATAGAACATACTTAGGATTGAATGCGATCTTTTGAACTTCTCTGTTGGCAAAACTGACAGCATATCTTCTTCACCTGCAATAATGCTTATGATGTTCAAGTTCATGAAGTTAAAAAACAGACTAATAAGCTGCATATTTAAATTTTGAGAACCGAGAAACCTACCTGTTTTTTCCCAGATAGGTAATTTTATTGGGTAGTGTTTTGATTTCTTCAAAGCTCAAGATTTCTTCTACACCTTTTGATAATGATAGACCACATATGTAACTGCATAATCCACGCTATAATAGCGAATATCAACCAAAAAGTGACGAACAATATTCCAGCAAAAGACTTGAAAGATATATCTCCATATCCAACCGAGGTAATAGTCTTAATCAACAGGTATAGTAAATCTTCAAAATGTAATTTCTCGGTGAAATATATCCCCACACTCCCCAACACAAAAATAAAGAGTATGTCATAGACGATGCACGCAAGAAATCAGAGTACTGTGGAAATGAAGAGGTTAAGTGCAGTTACCCTCAAAAGGACAATGATGGAAGAGACAGTTTTAACTTTTGGGGTGAGTGGGACAATGTCATCATATCCCACGGTGGTGAACAAGATGATTTGAAAGTACTTAGCAAAAATGAAAGTGTATTTTCGAGGGATATTTTTTTTTCTCGTCAAAATACAATCCCTTAAAATTATCATGAGCAAATGCCCAAATAAGTAAAACTATGAGCAAGTCAGATGGGTAGAAACAAACTAAAAAACATAAGCATTTAAAGAGCAACAGTTTGCAAATATGACCCTAGTTATGTGGATGATATACATTACAACTAGAGATGAAGGTGAATAAACAAAAGAAGAAACACATATATTTAAAGATGTGTGTATAAATATCACCGTTAGAGGGTCGCGGGGGGTAGGGGTGACATGTTTTGCCCTGTATTAGTAATATTTTATGGAACCTCAATAGGGAGTTGCATATTTTGCTCTGTAGTAGTAGCAATATCATTTCGTGGTGGATTGTCAACATGGAGTTGTCTGTTTTGCCCATTATTAGCATCCTCTGGATTCTCAACATTATTAGCATCCCCTGGATTCTCAACACTATTAGCATCCCCTGGTTTCTCAACATGGAGTTGTCTATTTTGCCCATTATTTGCATCCCCTGGATTCTTAAGACGGAGTTGCCTGTTTTGCCCTGTAATATCTTTTGGAATTTCAACACTGGTTGACGACGATTGTGTCGTGGTACTAGGAATTCGTGAATTATCAACATTGGGTATCCCGAATTTCACTTCAGCAACAACAGTTTTTTAGTCTCTACTAGATCCGGTTAGCGGGTGGGGGGGGGGAGTAGTGAGGATTTAGTTGTAGAAGCTTCCTCCGGTATCGTCCTTTGGAATGGAAGTGAGAGCATCAATTTTTTGTTCTCCACGAGATTCGGTTGGCGAGGGTGGTGAGGATAATGCTGTACAAGCTTACGCTCCTGTAGTTGTTTTGGGAATGAGAGTGAGAGAAGCAGTTTTTTGGTCTCCACGAGATCCGGTTGGCGGGGGGTAGTGAGGATTTAGCTGTAGAAGCTTTCTCTACTATAATTGTTTTGGGAATGAGGGTGAGAGCAACAGAGTCGGTGGAGAATATTTCTCCTGGTTGAAGAGAAACACGTTCTTGTTCTCGCAGGAATTCACCCGAAGTGTGTCGTGAGATGAGTTGACCGCGGATGTATCTTCTATAGTCTGTCTCCATGTTGCCTGCTACATTTTCCATTGCCCAAGAGAACCCTAAATGGTGCTGGAAAATGGGATTGCAGAGGATCGAGCTAGCTGCTCGGAATGCAGAGTCACTGCAAAATGAAAAAATGCGAGTGCAGAGCTCGAAAAAATCGAAATGCCGGTCGTGAGAAATTTGGCTGGAAAATGAGTTCGAGCTCGCCGGTAGAGGAGTGCGAAGAATGTCGTGAGGAAGAAGAAAAGTAGTTGGGAAAAAGTGAGAAGTACGTATGTGTAGTGGTGGCTGCCTTGAGCAATGAGCAAGCTGTTTTTTATAAAATTATTTAATTTCAATTCTCCACAAATAAAATCAAAGAGGACTCTTTATTTTTTATTACAAAAGTTTATAACAATTTTTTCTATAAATTACTGAATTTATGTATCTATTTACATATAACTAGGATATATTTATCTCGAGCTCCACCCTCAAGTCCGCTACAATCGCGTCTCTGGCATGCATCGCTGATTGTTATAAAGTGTATTAATTTTTTCGCGGAGGTCGAGCGTTCGCAAACGATGGTTCATGACCACCATCGTGTTCACGAGCGTCACACCCGTGCCAAACGAATCCTAAGTTTGCTAAATTATTGCGCATCCTAATGATTAATAAATAATGGCAAAGACATAGAAAATTAATCATTATTTATTAATCATTTTACGGCGCCTCTGCATTCCGAGCAGCTAGCTCGATCCTCTGTATTCCCGTTTTCCAGCTTCATTTAGGGTTCTCTTTGCCAATGGAGAATGTAGCCGGCAACATGGAGACAAAAACTAGAAAAGATACATCCACGACCGGCTCATCCCACAGCGCACTTGCAGGTGAATTTTTGCAAGACCCAGAACGTGTTTCTCTTCAGCTTCTCTTCAACCAGGAGGTAGAGATGACAATAATTTTCTCCACCGACTCTGCTGCTCTCACTCTCATTCCCAAAATGACTACAGTGGATGAAGCTTCTACAGCTAAATCCTCACCACCCTCGCTAATCGGATCTTCTGGAGACCAAAAAACTGCTGCTCTCACTCTCATTCCCAAAACGACTATAGTGGCGGAAGCTTCTACAGTTCAATCCTTAACACCCCCGCCAACCGTATCTCTTGGAGACCAAAAAACTGTTGCTCTCACTCCCATTCCCAAAACAACTACAGTGGCCGAAGCTTCTACAACTAAATCCTCAACACCCCTGCAAATTGGATCTACTGTAGACCAAAAAACTGCCGCTGCTGGAGTGAAATTCGGGCTCCCCAATGTTGACCATCCACCAATTCCTATTACTACAACCTGTGTTGAAATTCCAAAAGATGTTATAAGACAAAACAAGCAACTCTATGTTCAGAATCTAAGAGATGCTAATAATGGGCAAAACATGCAACTCCCTGTTGACAATACACTACAAGATGGTACTGCTGCTGCTACATTGCAAAACATGCAAGTCTTTGTTGAGTTTCCACCTCTACCCCCGCAACCCACCTAACGGTTATATTTATACACTCTTTCTTTAATACATGTGTTTCTTCTTGTGTTTATTCACCCCCATCTTTAGTTGGAATGCAGATCATCCACATAATTAGGGTCATATTTTCAAACTGTTGCTCTTCTAATACTTAGGTTTTTAGTCTATTTCAACCTAGTTTTCTTGCTCATAGTTTTACTTATTTGAGTATTTCCTCATGATAATTTTAAGGGATTGTTTTTTGACGAGGAAAAAAAACTTTATCTCTCGTAAACATACTTTCATATAGCAATACTTTCATATTTGTTATGTACTTTCAAGTCGTCTCGTTCACCATCGTGGGATATAGTGACATTGTCCCACTCAGCACAAAAGCTAAAGATTGTCACTTCCATTATTGTCCTTTTGGGGGTAACAACCCTTAACTTCTTCATTTTCTCAGTCGTCTTTGATTTTCTTGATTCCTTGAGGATTCGTCTTAGGCACATCGTCTTTGAGGGTACTATTTACTTTTGTGTTAGTGGGTGTGTGAATATATTTCACCGAGAAATTATATTTTAAAGAGTTTGGAGATTTACTGTACCTGTTGATTAAGACTATTACCTTGGTTGGATATGAGGATATATCTTTCAAGACTTTTGCTGGAAGATTGTTCGCCACTTTTTGGTTGATATACGCTATGATAACGTGGAATATGCAATTGTATGTGGTCTATCATTATCAAAAAATGTAGAAGAAATCTTGAGCTTCGAAGAAATCAAAACACTGCCTTATAAAATTACCTGTCTAGGAAAAAAACAGGTATGTTTCTCGCTTCTCAAAATTTAATTATGCAGCTTATTAGTCTGTTTTTTCAGCTTCATGAACTTGAACATCATAAGCATTATTGCAGGTGGAGAAGATGACTTTATATGCTGCCAGTTTTGCCATCAGAGAAGTTCAAAAGATCACACTCAATCATAAGTACGTTCTAGCCGCAATCTCCCTTCGATGAGAAGTGATCCAGTAAAGTGCCCCTATATGGACTTCCCAGGAGGTCACTCCATTCCAAGGCTACTACAGCCGATCACGCTTAACTATAAAGTACTTTTGCATCTCATCACCAATTGATCTGCAACTCAATTGGTGATGAGATGTGAAAGTACTTCATAGTTAAGCGTGTTCAGGCTGAAGTAGTGTTGTAGAGATTAGTTTGTGTACGTATGTTCACTTCATTTACACACGTTATATTTTAAATTTACCTGCTTTTGACTTCATTTTTTGAGAGATTAGCAGACCTGTTGAGGCTGAACCCTTCCGAGCGTGGTGCTGGGCATGACGACGGCCGTCCTTTCGAGCGTGGTGCTGGGAGGCCGTTACACTCTAAAGATCTCGTATTATTTAAACAACATAAAATATATATATCCAATGATGTGAGACTAATAAAATAATAATAATAACAACAAAAAACCAAAAAAGCCCCCAAAAAAAGCGACTGCGAGACAAGATGACACGAAAGGGCAGACAACAACGGCCCAACAGACCTGTTGAGGCTGAACCCTTCCGAGCGTGGTGCTGGGGGTGCCGACAGCCGTCCTTTCGAGTGTGGTGCTGGAAGGCCGTTACAATCTAAAGATCTCATATTATTTAAACAACATAAAATATATATATCCAACGATGTGAGACTAATAAAATAATAATAATAACAACAACAAAAACCAAAAAAAACCCCAAAAAAGCGACTGCGGGACAAGATGACACGAAAGGGCAGACAACGACCCAACAAACGTGACCCGTGTAAAGCCTAATTAGGGCCTCCCTAAATACCTTAAATTAATTTCAATGTAATATTATTTATTCCCTATATGCTCTGAATTTCAAACTCGTTTAAGATATTTTTATTATTTAAAAATCATAGAATAAATTTATCCCACAATATGGGACTAATCGGATTCCCTATTCTCCCGCACATGTTACGTTAAGCTCTTGCAGCCGCCGACATGACTGGAGCACACATCCAGGTTCATTCGACTCCGGTAAACCCGTCGGGGGTTGTCCGACAGGTAGCGGGCAGGGCCACCGCATGCGGTGGCAGTGGCCCTACCATCTCGCCGCCGGACAACCCCAGGCAGGTTCACCGGGGTCCGGCGAACCCGGCCGTGGACTCTGTTTAGGCTGTCAGCGTCGCTGTGAGTTTTTTCGTCTGATTTCTAAGGGATGGCAGATTATATATGTTGACAGAATGTTTACGAGGGATAATCTTTCTTTTCTTGCTCATGCATTCCCTTAAAATTATCATGAAAAAAATGCAATAATAAGTAAAACTATGAGCAAGACAACTAGGTTGAGACAGATGAAAAAACCTATGTATTTAAAAAACAACATTTTACATATATGATGCAAGTTATGTGGATCTACATTCTAAGTAGAGATGAGAGTGAATAAACAAAAGAAGTAACACATGTATTTAAGGATAGATGTATAAATATCACCGTCACGAGGTGACAGGTGTCCAATAGTATCATCTGTAGAATTATTGCCAACAAGGTGTTACGTGTTTTGGCATGTATTTTGCCCTCTTTTTTGCCATGTGTTTTGCAATGTATTTTGCCCTCTTTTTTGCCATGTGTTTTGCCATGTGTTTTGACAGTGTTGGGACGATCACTAGTCGGTGGAGTAAAAAGATATAGTAATTTGTAAATTATTTTTATAATGGATTGTGGTGTGAGCAACTGCACGCCAAGGAGAAATCATCATGTAAAGTGTTAAGCGTATCGTGTGAGGCGTACTGTTATCCTTCATTTCTCCAAATTTCAGGTGTCATGCGGTTCTAAGGGTTATATCAATGACACAGGGTTATATCAATGACATATAGGACGAACAAGTTTAAATTAGTAGTGATTGCGTATGAGCTGACCAAAATTATAAGATTTCATTAATTTACATCGGCTGACAAGTGTTTGTCGTCTCCTAGGTTAATGTGGGTTAGGGTTGCGACTCTCATGTTATCTGCAATTTGGTAGTCAAATAATGGATAAAAATCATGATTGGCTCCATTGTTGAACATAATAATGCGGTGATCTCTCTCTGATGCATGCATTGTCTTCTGAGAGTTCTAAAATTGGCGTCTTAACTAGGTTTTGTACTGATTTGTTTTTTTATTTTGCTTAATACAACTATAATTTTAGTTCTTCTGAACTGAAATCAACATCAACAGCTTGGGTTATTGAAGCCGGCTCATGAAAATCAACATGATGATTTGATGAAATCTTCTTAGAGGCTTCAAAAAGTGTCGAATCTTTCAAAAATAACTTCGTTGATTGAAAAATTGAAGGAATGGTCTCCTAATGATTTTATCTTCCATCTTCTCATTCAGGATTTATCATCGATGGAAACTATTCTACAAAAATTATAGGTCTGAGAAAGTAGCAAAGCTTAAAGAGAAAGTGCTTATAAAATAACTTGAGAAAATTTGACAGAATGTTTAGATGCCGAATAAAAGAATTGATCAACCACGAGTTGTAATACTTTTTGCGATTATAAAAGAATTAACATATTAAAATGTGATGTCACAAAGTAATAAATATTTTAAGTACCCAAATAATCGGTGTAGCGCGGTGTTTGCGGTTTTTAAGATTTGTGGTGCGTCGTACCACACTACACAGTGCGGTTTAAAATTCTGTGCGGTTTTTGCGGTGCGGGCGGTTTTTGTGGTGCGGGCGGTTTTTGCGGTTTTTTGGATGACTGGTATAAATCCCAAATAAAAAAGCAAAACAAGATTGAACATACTTAGGATTGAATGCGATCTTTTGAACTTCTCTGTTGGCAAAACTGACAGCATATATTCTCCACCTGCAATAATGCTATGATGTTCAAGTTCATGAAGTTAAAAGAACAGACTAATAAGCTGCATATTTAAATTTTGAGAATCGAGAAACCTGCCTATTTTTTCCCAGATAGGTAATTCTATGAGGCAGTGTTTTGATTTTTCAAAGCTCAAGATTTCTTCTACATCTTTTGATAATGATAGACCACATATGTAACTGCATATTCCACGCTATAATAGCGAATTGTAGGGATATGGCGCAACCAACTCGCCCTAAAGCCCAGACTGTTTGAGGACGGCGCTACCACTCCTTTATGGAGCTGGCAACCCTAGGATCCATGGGGCGGCCAGTTAGGCCCCAGGGGACACACCCTTCTGTTTCGACTAGTGTGGGTCGTAGCGCATCACGCCGTTCCTCCCAACACCGGGGGCATTTGATGGAACCCAACAATCCCCCCCAGCAACGACCCCGGGGTTTCGAACCCGTGACCTCCTCTGATACCACTTGTAGGGATATGACGCAACCAACTCGCCCAAAAGCCCGGACTGTTTGAGGACGGCGCTACCACTCCTTTATGGAGTTGGCAACCCTAGGATACACGGGGCGGCCAGTTAGGCCCCAGGGGACACACCCTTCTATTTCGACTAGTGTGGGCCGTAGCGCATCACGCCGTTCCTCCCAACACCGGGGGCATTTGATGGAACCCAACAATTGGTGGAGATGCGGGGTAATCTCCACCTAGTGTCAACTACCTTCACCTATGGGGGGGGGGGGGAATAGGTGACGTGCAGCATTTTTGCGGAATTAAAATTGTACCTGCATAAGTAAACAAACCAGCACAGCAAAGAAAGTACACAAGCTATTTATAGTGGTTCCCCGATTTGGGTACATCCACTTTCCCCCTTAGACCTATCTCCCAACAAGGGACGACTCGGTCACTTCACCAACAGGATTGAAATCCAATCCTTGCACTATCGGAAGGAACCCTTCCACACGTAAGAGTCAACACTCCCACAACACGGGTTGCACCCAACCCTTACAACTAGGAACCAACGTTCCTTTACAACTAAAATGAAACTAGAATGTATAAGAAATACAAACAACTTTTGGAGACTAAGGTGTCCCTCTTCGTTTGATGACGTGTTCTCGAAGTCAACGAAGAGTCCACAACCCTAGATCTCTCTTGGAGAGAATCTCCCCGAAACCGGCGGCGGCAAGAAGGACAGCGGCTTGGTTCTCGAGATCGGCGGCGAAAACGATGTGCGGCTGCTGTACTTTGGAGATTCAATCTTCATAGCAAAGCTAGCAAGGTCTACCAATGGTCACACTAGGATCGATCGTCTCAATCGATTCGGAAGGGGAAGGTTTTCCCGATCAACGAATCAAGAGACAAAGGATCTCTGGTTAGACGCATGAGATGCTATGCTTGGCTAAGCTTCTGTCACCGGGAGATCTGGAAGCAACCACGATCAAATCCGGCGATCGACTAGCACGAGCGGCGACGACGGCGGAGCAGGTATCGCAATTTAGGTCAAGGTTGGCGGCTCGGCTTCATCTTTTTCTATGTGTCTTTCTGTTCAAAAATACGCGTGTATTTATACACTCGAATACTCCTTAATGAAAGTTGTGGGTCCCACCAGAAGAAACCCTAAACCCGGTTCAAAATAGTGCCAGCGGCAGAGTCCGGTCCAGCGGTTTCCAGAAAATTGCCCAAGGCAAAATCGGCGAGAATCGAAGGTGATTCTCGTCGATTCGGCGAGAATCAAAGGTGATTCTCATCGATGTAGACTTGTTTGCATGCTCTGAGGTAACTGGAAAGATACGACGAGAATCAGTCAGTGATTCTCGATGGTTCGGCGAGAATCACTAGTGATTCTCGACGGTTCGGCGAGAATCACTAGTGACGGCGAGAATCACTAGTGATTCTCACCGAATCGGTGAGAATCACTTGGTGATTCTCGTTGATTAACACTTAGATGATGTTTCGTCTTTCCGCCCATGAGCTGCTCTTTGACCCATCCTTGCTCCTTGTCTGCTCTTGCATAATCACAGCCCTGTACTTGAAAGTAAGTACACTCCAATAGAGAGAGTACACGTAAGCCAACACACTGATCTGCTTAACGAGGGATTACGTTGTGCAGACCCGTGTATATTGACCTACTGCACCCTGACATTGGTGTGCACTTAGCGTGGAATAACTGCAAGCACAACTTGAAATATTGTATCAAATACATTGTCTATTTACCTTAGCTTGTTTAGGGGCTTCTTCAAATCAGGTACGTTGTGGATACAATACCCAACACGAATATCAACCAAAAAGTGACAAACAATATTCCAGCAAAAGACTTGAAAGATATATCTCCATATCCAACCGAAGTAATAGTCTTAATCAACAGGTACAGTAAATCTTCAAAATGTAATTTCTCGGTGAAATATATCCCCACACTCCCTAACAAAAAAATAAAGAGTATGTCATAGACGATGCACGTAAGACGAATAATAAAAGGACTCAAAGAAATCAGAGGACTGAGGAAATGAAGAGGTTAAGTGCAGTTACCCTCAAAAGGACAATGATGGAAGATACAATTTTAGATTTTGGAGTGAGTGAGACAATGTCACCATATCCCACGGTGGTGGACAAGATGATTTGAAAATACTTAGCAAAAATGAAAGTGTATTTTCGAGGGATAGAGTTTTTCTCGTCAAAATACAATCCCTTAAAATTATCATTAGCAAATGCCCAAATAAGTAAAATTATGAGCCAGTCAGATGAGAAGCATTTAAAGAGCAACAGTTTGCAATATGACCCGAATTATGTGGATGATCTACATTATAACTTGAGATGTGGGTGAATAAACAAAAGAAGAAACACATGTATTTAAGGATGAGTGTATAAATATCACCGTTAGAGGGTCGCGGGGGTAGGGGTGACATGTTTTGCCCTGTAGTAGTAATATTTTATGGAACCTCAATAGGGAGTTGCATATTTTTCTCTGTAGCAGTAGCGATATCATCTCGTGGTGGATTGTCAACATGGAGTTGTCAGTTTTGCCCTTTATTAGCATCCTCTGGATTCTCAACATTATTAGCATCCCCTGGATTCTCAACACTATTAGCATCCACTAGATTCTCAACATGGAGTTGTCTATTTTGCCCATTATTTGCATCCACTGGATTCTTAAGATGAAGTTGCCTGTTTTGCCCCGTAATCACTTTTGGAATTTCAACACTGGTTGACGACGATTGTGTCGTGGTACTAGGAATTTGTAAATTATCAATATTCGGTATCCCAAATTTTACTTCAGCAGCAGCAGCAACAGTTTTTTAGTCTCCACTAGATCCGGTAAGCGGGGTGGGGGGGGGGTAGTGAGGATTTAGTTGTAGAAACTTCCTCCAGTATAGTCCTTTAGGGAATGGAAGTGAGAGCATCAGTTTTTTGTTCTCAACGAGATTCGGTTGGCAAGGGTGGTGAGTATAATTCTGTACAAGCTTACGCCCCTGTAGTCGTTTTGGGAATGAGAGTGAGAGATGCAGTTTTTTGGTCTCCACGAGATCCGGTTGGAGGAGGGTGACGAGGATTTAGTTGTAGAAGCTTTCTCTACTGTAATTGTTTTGGGAATGAGGGTGAGAGCAACAGAGATGGTGGAGAATATTTCTCCTGGTTGAAGAGAAACACGTTCAGGTTTTCGCATGAATTCACCCGCACGTGCGTCGTGAAATGAGTTGACCGCGGATGTGTCATTTATAGTCTCTATCTCCATGTTGCCTGCTACATTTTCCATTGCCCAAGAGAACACTAAATGGTGCTAGAAAACGGGATTGCAGAGGATCGAGCTAGCTGCTCGGAATGCAGAGCCACTGCAAAATGAAAAAAATGCGAGTGCCGAGCTCGAAAAAATCGAAATGCCGGTCGTGAGAAATTTGGCTGGAAAATGAGTTCGAGCTCGCCGGTAGAGGAGTGCGAAGAATGTCGTGAGGAAGAAGAAAAGTAGTTGGGAAAAAGTGAGAAGTACGTACAGGTAGTGGTGGCTGCCTTGAGCAATGAGCAAGCTGTTTTTTATAAAATTATTTAATTTCAATTCTCCACAAATAAAATCAAAGAGGACTCTTTATTTTTTATTACAAAAGTTTATAACAATTTTTTCTATAAATTACTGAATTTATGTATGTATTTACATATAATTAGGATATATTTATCTCGAGCTCCACCCTCAAGTCCGCTACAATCGCGTCTCTGGCATGCATCGCTATTTGTTATAAAATGTATTAATTTTTTCGGGGAGGTCGGGCGTTCGCAAACGATGGTTCATGACCACCATCGCGTTCATGAACGTCACACCCGTGCCAAACGAATCTGAAGTTTGCTAAATTATTGCGCATCCTAATGATTAATAAATAATGACAACGACGGAGAAAATTAATCATTATTTATTAATCATTTTACGACGCCTCTACATTCCGAGCAGCTTGCTCAATCCTCTGTATTCCCGTTTTCCAGCTTCATTTAGGCTTCTCTTTGCCAATGAAGAATGTAGCCGGCAACATGGAGACAAAGACTAGAAAAGATACATCCACGACCGGCTCATCCTACAGCGCACTTGCAGGTGAATTTTTGCAAGACCCAGAACGTGTTTCTCTTCAGCTTCTCTTCAACCAGGAGGTAGAGATGACAATAATTTTCTCCACCGACTCTGCTGCTCTCACTCTCATGCCCAAAATAACTACAGTGGATGAAGTTTCTACATATAAATCCTCACCACCCTCGCTAATCGGATCTTCTGGAGACCAAAAAACTGCTGCTCTCACTCTTATTCCCAAAACGACTACAGTGGCGGAAGTTTCTACAGTTCAATCCTCAACACCCCCGCCAACCGAATCTCTTGGAGACCAAAAAACTGTTGCTCTCACTACCATTCCCAAAACAACTACAGTGGTAGAAGCTTCTACAACTAAATCCTCAACACCCCTGCAAATCGGATCTAGTGGATACCAAAAAACTGTCGCTGCTGAAGTGAAATTCGGGCTCCCCAATGTTGACCATCCACCAATTCCTATTACTACAACCTGTGTTGAAATTCCAAAAGATGTTATAGGGCAAAACAAGCAAATCTATGTTCAGAATCTAAGGGATGCTAATAATGGGCAAAACATGCAATTCCCTGTTGACAATACAATACAAGATGGTACTGCTGCTACAGGGCAAAACATGCAAGTCTTTGTTGAGTTTCTAGAAAATAATACTACTACAGAGCAAAACATTCCACCTCTACTCCCGCAACCCCCCTAACGGTTATATTTATACACTCTTTCTTAAATACATGTGTTTTTCTTGTGTTTATTCACCCCCATCTCTAGTTGGAATGCAGATCATCCACATAACTAGGGTCATATTTTCAAATTCTTGCTCTTTTAATACTTAGGTTTTTTAGTCTATTTCTACCTAGTTTTCTTGCTCATAGTTTTACTTATTTGAGTATTTCCTGATTATAATTTTAAGAGATTGTTTTTTAACGAGGAAAAAAACTCTATCCCTTGTAAACATACTTTCATATTTGCTATGTACTTTCAAGTCACCTCGTTCACCATCGTGGGATATGATGACATTGTCACACTCAGCCCAAAAGTTAAAGATTGTCACTTCCATTATTGTCCTTTTGGGGGTAACTACCCTTAACTTCTTCATTTCCTCAGTCATCTTCGATTTTCTTGATTCCTTGAGGATTCGTCTTAGGCTCATCGTCTTTGAGGGTACTCTTTACTTTTGTGTTAGGGGGTGTGAGGATATATTTCACCGATAATTTATATTTTAAAGAGTTTGGAGATTTACTGTACATGTTGATTAAGAGTATTACCTTGGTTGGATATGAGGATATATCTTTCAAGACTTTTGCTGGAAGATTGTTCGCCACTTTTTGGTTGATATACGCTATGATAGCATGGAATATGCAATTATATATGTGGTCTATCATTATCAAAAAATGTAGAAAAAATCTTGAGCTTCGAAGAAATCAAAACACTGCTTATTATATTATTTATTTATTACATTTTAATTCCCATGCTATCCAAAAATTTCGAAGAGGTCCAGGTGGTGCGGATTTAGTTTTAGAAGCTTCCATCTCTGTAGTCGTATTAGGAATGAGAGTGGGAGCAGCAGAGTTGGTGGAGAATATTTCTGATGTTGTCTCTATCTCCTCGTTGAAGAGAAACTGAAGAGAAATATCATATTCTTCTTGCATGAATTCATCTACAAGTGCGTCCTAAGATGAGTCCGTCATGGATGTATCTTCCCTAGTCTTGAACTCCAGATTATCGGTTACGTTCGTCATTGCTCAGAGAACCTGAAATGGAGCTAGAAATTGGGAATGTTGTTGATTCAAAGAGGTCCAGGTGGTGCGGATTTAGTTTCAGAAGCTTCCATCTCTGTAGTCGTATTAGTAATAAGAGTGGGAGCAGCAGAGTTGGTGGAGAATATTTTTGATGCCGTCTCTATCTCCTCGTTGAAGAGAAGCTGAAGAGAAATATCATCTTCTTCTTGCATGAATTCGTCTACAAGTGCGCCCTAATATGAGTCGGTCATGGATGTATATTCCCTAGTCTCGATCTCCAAATTGTCGGTTACGTTCGTCATTGCTAAGAGAACCTGATCGGTCATGGATGTATCTTCCCTAGTCTCGATCTCCAGATTGTCGGTTACGTTCGTCATTGCTAAGAGAACCTGAAATGGAGCTGGAAATTGGGAATGTTGATGATTCAAAGAGGTCCAGGTGGTGCAGATTTAGTTTTTGAAGCTTCCATCTCTGTAGTCGTATTAGTAATAAGAGTGGGAGCAGTAGAGTTGGTGGAGAATATTTCTGATGTCTCCATCTCCTCGTTGAAGAGAAGCTGAAGAGAAATATCATCTTCTTCTTGCATGAATTCATCTACAAGTGAGCCTAAGATGAGTCGGTCATGGATGTATCTTCCCTAGAGCTGTCCCGGTTCCGGTTAGGTTCCGGTTCTGCTAAAACCGCAAACCAAACCGCTAAGGTAATGGTTCTTTAAATTAGAACAAAAATCTTATTTGTTTTAACCGGTTCTGGTTCTGGTTCCAGAATAATATTTAGAACCGTCATGTCAACGTTTCCGGTTTTGATTCAACAAGAATTAAAATCAAACCAGTCACTAACGGTTCGGTCCGTTTCTATGCGGTTCGGTCCGGTTCCAATCTGTTATAAGTAGAACCAAAACTAAATTTGGCGAAATGAATTGGGGAGGTCAAAAATAAAAAAACTGGAGAGAAAATGTAAATCCGTTCAGGTTTTTTGCAAAGACTTCGAAGTTCGGGGCACAAGCGTAAGAATTTTGCATTGCTACATGTGAGATTACTTTTTGTGTAAAATAGTAAGTGACACTGAAAGTTAAAAACTGAAATCACAAAATCACAAAATTGCACTATACCGCACTAATTTTAAACAACGCCTATTTTAAACCGTACGAAATGGTTTGGTTGTAGAGTGTCTTTGTTGGTTGCAAAACAACATAGTTTGCAGTGCTATTTTTGGCGGTGCAAAATCGACAAAACCGCGCCGCATCGTTTTCTTCGAAAGGACATGATATTTCAATCATGGTCAATAAGTACATGTTACTTTAATTATTTCAGGAAAATGTATAGATAAAATTAAAAATACATTATATAATAGGGTAAAAATCGAAACTGTACCGCAGAAACCGACTCCAAACCGCACCAATGTCAAACCACACTGCACAGTTTTGGTGTGATGCGATTTTGGTCGGTCCAAAACCAACCTCTTTTAGTGTTATATTATAGATGGATTATAAAAAAATAACAATATAATAAAATTATTATTAATATATTATAATAATAAGCTGGTTGCGGTTCGGTTCTGCTTCGGTCTGGTTTGAATCGGGTCTAAAAATCTTGGAACCGCTTAAGACTTGTATGTTGTGGTTCCGGTTTCGGTTCCGGTCCGGATAAAACAAATAAAAGAACCACACCTGTACCAATGATGGTCACTTGTGATGCGATTTTGGTCGGTCCAAAACCAACCTCTTTTAGTGTTATATTATAGTTGGATTATAAAAAAATAACAATATAATAAAATTATTATTAATATATTATAATAATAAGCTGGTTGTGGTTCGGTTCTGCTTCGGTCCGGTTTGAATCGGGTCTAAAAATCTTAGAACCGCTTCAGACTTGTATGTTGTGGTTCCGGTTCCAGTTCCGGTCCGGATAAAAAAATAAAAGAACTACACCTATACCAATGATGGTCACGGTTCCAAAATTCCAACCCGAACCCAAATAATTCGCGAACGATTCGGTTCGGTTCTTTGCGGTTCCGGTTCGGTTTTCGGTTTTCAGTTTTAAGTGACAACTCTAATCTTCCCTAGTCTCGATCTCCAGATTGTCGGCTACATTCGTCATTGCTAAGAGAACCTGAAATGGAGTTGGAAATTGAGAATGTAGATGAGCTACTCAGAATGCAAAGCCGTTGGAAAATGAAACAATGTGAGCGTAGTGCTGGAAAATGGGACTGTCGTGATAAAGTTGGATGGAAAATTATAGCTCACCCATAGAGCAGTGCAAAAGAGCTTGATTGAAGAGGAGTATTTGGGAAAAAGTGCTGGAAGTATGTACGAGGGAGTGCTTGCTGCTCGCTCCTGGTTCTGTCTTGTGCCTGAAAGAAGAAGAAGAAGAAGAGTTGTTGGAAAAAAGTATTGGAAGTACGTACGATAGAGTGGTGTGCTGCTCCACTCTTGGTTCTGTCTTGAGCAACTAGCTGTTTATTTTATTTATTTATTACATTTCAATTCTCATACTATCAAAAATTTTGAAGAGGTCCAGGTGGTGTGGGTGGTGCAGATTTAGTTTTAGAAGCTTCCGTCTCTGTACCCGTATTGAGAATGTGAGTGAGAGTAGCAGAGTCGGTGGAGAATACTTCTGCTGTCGTCTCTATCTTCTCGTTGAAGAGAAGCTGAAGAAAAATTCTATCTTCTTCTTGCAGGAATTCATCTATAAGTGCACCCTAAAATTAGTCGGTCGTGGATATATCTTCTCTATTCTCTATCTCCATGTTGCTGACCACGTTCTCCATTGCCAAGCGAACCCGAAATGGAGCTGAAAAATGGGAATGCAGAGGATCTACATGGAATGCAGAGCTGCTGGAAAATGGAAAATGCGAATCCAAAGTTGGAAAATGGGAATGTCGTGTGAAAGTTGGATGAAAAATTAGAGCTCACCTGTAGATGAGTGCAAATGAGCTTGATGGAATGGCAGGAGGAAGAAAAAGATGAAGGGTTGTTAGGAAAAAGTGTTGGAAGTACGTACGAAGGAGTGGTGGATGCTGTTCCTAGTTCTGTTTGCCCTCTCTGATGTCTTTGTCTTTGATTTGAGGGCATGATTCTGCATCAAACGTGAGGATATAGGGGCCACTATTTCAGTGGTATCTATGAGCAGCCACTTTGTGATACCGGGAGCTTGAAAGAGCTTTGTGTTAAGGAGTTGGGTGTGAGAGCGAACAAGATGCGGATGCAAGACGAAGCAGAATGGGGGAATGAAATGTGCCTTTTGAAAATGGGGTGCTATCTGATCCGATCCTACCTCAAAACGATCTCATTTAGGATCTTGATCCTGAAAACCTTGATTTACATGTGTGAAGTTTTCAGGAACCTCGAATTTTAGCACTATCGCGGACAATAGTACTATCGCCGACGATAGCCTGGAATTGGTCACGTCACCTTAGCGATAGGGTGGAGGGAGACAATATCACCATATCTCACGGTAATGTTAGAGATGACTTGAAAGTGTATAAAAAAGGGAAAAATATTTACGAGGGATAGACAGTTTGTTCTTGTCCACATGCAATCCCTTAAAATGGTCTTAAAATGGTCATGAGAAAATGCACTAATAAGTAAAACAAAGAGAAGGACAGCTAGGTAAAAATAGAAGAAAAAACTTTGCGCCTCACGTGCCTCAAGTAAGGCTTCATGGCCCATTTGCGCCGTAGTGCGTCTTGGTGCGCCTTGTGCCTTTGAACAGTTTGTAAATATGGAGGCTAGAGTTTTGTGGGTCTGCATTCAAACTAGAGATGTTTGTAAATACCACCATCAGGAGGTCGCAGGGGTGTAGTAGTAGCAGCTACTGGAATGTCATCACGACGTGGCGAGATTTGTCCTGTAGTAGTAGAAACTGCTGGATTATTGCCAATAAGAGATTTGCTTGTAGTAGTAGCTACTGGATTATTGCCAACAAGTGGTTGCTGGGATTGATCTATAACATAAGCTGTTAAATCTTCATGAAGGCCGGGATTGACTTGTAGTAGTACGAGCTATGTTGTCAAGGTGCGCGCTTGAGGCACCGGGTGCAACCCACGGTGTCGGAGCACTACCAAGGCTGGTGATGTGCCTCAGACGTGCCTAGGCACGCCTTACATGCATTCTGGTCGCTCATTAGGCACACTTGGAGATTTCCTGTCCGATTTTGAGCCTTTGCTGCTGGTTCGGTTTAATTAGAGGATATGTATTTCCGGTATCATAAGAAATTTATGGCTCATTTTTCCATTTCACGCCCGCGCTGTCTGAAGCTCTTCTCGCAGCTCGAAATTTGTCGCCCTCTCCTCTTCAGTTCGAAATCTCGCCGGCCGCCACTCCTCTTCAATTCGAAATTTGCCCAATTTTCTTTTCCCCCATTTTTGCGCCTCACGTGCCTCAAGTAGGCTTCATGGCCCATTTGCGCCTTAGTGCGCCTTGGTCCGTCTTGTGCCTTTGATAACATAGAGTACGAGCTACTGGATCGTCATCATGGGGTTGCGGGGATTGCCCTGTAGCAATAAAAGTTGTTGGATCGCCATCTTGGGGTGACGAGGATTGCCCTGTAGCAGTAAAAACTACTGGATTGCCAGGGAGGCCGGGTGACACGGGTGGCCGAGATTGCCGTGTAGTAGTAGAAGCTGCTAGATTGTCATCATGAGGTGGCGAGGATTGCTCAGTAGCTGCAGAAGTTGTTGGGACCTCATTAAGGCCAGGCGGCGCGGGTGACCGGGATTCACATGTAGCAGTAGTAATTTGTTGGATCTCCATGAGGGCCGGGTGGAGCGGGTGTAGTATTAGAAACCGCTGTCTCTGTTGCCGTACTAGGGTGGAATTGATGCATCCTTCGTCGAATCATAAGTCCCACATTTTAATTTTTCAGCGATTATTTATTATCGTGTATTTCTTAAGCGCACCTGCTTTTATTTGAGATTGTTCGGCTTTTATTTGAGCAATCGATCTTGCTGAACTCGCTTCCACTGCTTCTCTCGCTTCCCCTGCCACTGCCTGCAACCTACTCTGCTACCCTTCTTGCAATCGGAGCTGCTGCCTCCATAAGCAATCGAACTCGCTGAGCCCGCCTGCAATTGAATCCTTGACGTCGATTCATCCTCCTCGGCAACCCCCGGTACAAAATACTTCTTCCCCATTTATTCCACTATTTCTCTTCTCTTTCTAGCCTTAATTGATGTGATTTACTTCTTTCTCTTGTAATTGAAACCATGTTGTATGCTTAAAAATATAATTATTATTTTGATTTCAAACGAACTGCAGACAATGCAATGCTTTCAATTGCAGGATCATAGGCAAATATAGGCAATGTAATGCTTTCAATCGCAGGATCTAAGGCAGATATAGATTTTGTAACGGTTTATAATGATGTCTAAGTGTTTATAACAGAGTATCCTTAACTTATGTAGCTACATGAATTGATGGCCGTGATATAGATTTCTTGCAGCAGTGCTTAAAATTGCTAAGAAAATCTGATGTAAAATATTAAGTGATAGATTGTCAAGAAAACTCCTTTCCAGGTATTCTATGAATCATTCTCATCTTAACGATTTTCTTTCTTGATTAGTTAATTAATAAAATACATGTGTAAGATTGCATTATTTTATTTTATAAAATATTTTGAACCCTTCAGGATGTTCTTATCTTCAGGTTCCTATTAGCAATTGGAGCAATGCTGCCGTGCAAACTTGCTCCTGCAAAGCCATATGAAGCTCCTTCAGCCAGAGTAGTTGGGCACTACTCTCGCCTCCTCTCAATCTGTGTACTTCACACATCAGTTCCCCCTAAATCAAATCCCACAAACCGCATCCCGATAACCAGGGCTTTCATAGATCTACTCCACTTTATTCCTCTTCTTTGTCATTGCCAAGATTGTCATTCAAAGCATAGGCGCAAAAAACTATAATTGGCATGGTTACATTTTATGGTGAGGATATATTTGGTAAGATGTGAGTATGTTAACTAAGAATGATTTGTAGGGCTTTTGACTACCTTTTATGATATCTGGTCAATTTTGGAAACTAAATCTTATTTATTTTATGGTTTAAATAACCTTTTATTTCGTGAAAATCTGATTGTTGATTTTTTTTTTTGATTACAGATTCTGGGGGGGGGGGGGGAATTTGCACAAGAATTTAGCGACTGCGAGATTATTTTGAAGGTGATGATCTAAATCTTAGTCATTGCATCCATGTTTTTTGGGATTCGAAGATCAAGAGCATGAAGAAGGTAATGTTAGTGCATACATTTGTTTTTAGGAATCTGGTTTAATGGCTTATTTATATTAAATGGACCATATACCCAATGAATTTGTTTTTATGAAATAGGCAAAGATTACCATGGTTTAACTCATACATTAGTAACCGCAGTTTCATACTGGAGTGAAATGTAACAAGAAAATATGAATACAATACACTTTATTGGTAGATATAGTTCCTATAGTTATGTTAAAATCTACCTTTCAACATATGACACACAGGATCTTCTTATTTGGTGATATTTTCTTATTATGATATATAAGTTATTGCCTTCAAGATCATGGTATGAACCTGGGCGGTGGAGGAGGGGGACGGTCGGTTACGGGGTATGATGGGGAGAGAGAGGAAAGGAAGTGGGAGAGGGGGTAGATTAGAGTTAGAGAAAAGAGGAGGGAATATTGAAAAACACACATTCATCCAAGATGTCCACAAACGAGTACAAGCGCTACCCCTTATAGTAGTGGGGTGTGAACAGCGACACAAATAATCCGCCCAAAAATTAAAGCTGAAATAAAACATAATTGTTGAAAATAAATAACATAAATGCTGAAATAAATGATACGATAATAGCTAGGTTCCGATCTGCTCCGCGGGCTCGGTGGGGCCGTCTGGTATACGCGGCTTGCATATGTAAACTTGTAAAGGAGGTTTGACGTCATGCAACTCCGTAACAATGTCACCGTCTGGAAAATGTGTCTTGTCCACAAGGCTGTAGTTGGCGAACTGGCAGCGAAAGTCATCGCGGGGCAGTCACGTCGTGTCTGAGTCGGGTCGGCTAGTCCAAGACACAAGGACCTCCTTCGATGTATGGTCCCCCCGGGTGCAGTATCTATGATCGAGGATTGAGGCGTGATAGTGTTGAAATTTCTCACAAGCTGATCAACTGGTATCAAGCAAACACTTCCAGAGCTATCAAGCTGATCACTTGATCAAGCGAAAAGAGAGAACTAGGCGCAGGAACACTCCAACCATAAACTGAGCTAAGTAATCAGAAACAAAGGAGAGCAACCACAGATCTTGTAATATCAACTATCAATTTTATAAGTCAAGGTATACATGGCGAGACATGATTTCTCCAAGTATAATAGAGAGTCAAACAAACAAGAAAACTTCAAGCCGGGCGGACTGCCTCAGAGACCGCCTAGTCCGCCAAGTCCACTGAGACCGCCAAGCCGCTGCTACTGCACTGATCTACGGAGTCCGTGCAGTCCGTGGACTACCCGTTATTCTGTTGAGATGACTGCTCTACAAGCTGCCGTCGGTCTGAAAGAACAGACCGCCATGTTCGCCGCGACCGGCGAACTGGTTATTGAACTTGAACTTCAATTGCGAAAGAGAAGACTGACTGGCCGCCAAGTGCGAATTGCTGCAAACCACTGATTGTAACCGCAAGCTCCACTGCTTCCTGACCGCAATCAGAACCAGACTCCTGGCTTCATAGTGCTAGCTGCACAACCTACAAACAACAACCAGTTAAACCTTATCAATCCGCGCGGACTAGAAAATTGAGGCCGTAATAATTAATCCACGCTCAACTTACTGTTCATTCAGTTGCTATTGAAGTGACATGGGGCCCTATTTATAGGCGGGGTGAGGAGTGTGGTCACCGCCCTAGTAGATATAGTCACCACCCCAGCTCGCAGCTAGCACAACTCAGTCCGTTGAGTCCGCGAGGACAAGGCCAGAGCCGATTCGCCGGGTATCAAGTCAGGAAGCCAGTCCGCTACCTGGCAGACACCGCACCAGCACACATGTTGTTCAACACGCAGACAACAACAACCCACATACTGCACTAGTACGCACGCTACACGCGGTCACAGCACCACTCTGCACAGCCTGCGAACACCGTACTAGCCCGCCACACAAGTCCACAACCAACAAGCACAGATCGCCTGTCAACCAGCGGACGCCACAGGCACAACGAATACCCTGGACTTGTCACAGTGTGTGACCAAGTCCAGCAACCCACTACACAAGGCGCGAGCTCTACGGACACGAAGCCAGATCGCCAGCTCCAAGGACAGTCCGCCACCAAGAATACGGTTATCATCCACTGCATCACTAGAGATCAAGGGCATGGACCAATGCCGATCTCGCGATCTCCAAACACAGTCTGCCACAACGGACTCCGCGGACTCAAACTGAGTCCGCCACACTTCCGCGGATACACCACCAATCCTCCCGGTTACATCAAGGAGAACAAACCAACAGCAAAACCACAAGCCGAGCTGACAGAACACCGTCATCAGGTCGCAGTAGACAGGGCGCCCAAGCCACACCACCAGTTCACCCAGGCTGCACCATCACTTAACCCAGACCGCACCATCAGTCCGCCCAGGCCGCGCGGTCTGCTCAATCAACCACTTTCACTTCACAATTTTCAACAGATAGTAGGGTGTCTCTCCTACGAGGTCGAGGGCGGCTGAGATTGTGATCCGTGGTGGTGTGCTCACCCACCATGCGTCGTAGCTGCGAGATATGGAAGATCAGATGAATGCGGCTCCCAGTTGCGAAGCAAAGGTGGTAAGAGGTCGCCCCTATGCGTGTGAGGGTCTCGAAAGGCCCGAAGAATCGAGGCGCAAATTTCGGACATAGTCAATGGGCCACCGAAAGTTGTCGGCAGGGGTGGACTTTGATGAAAACCTTCTCTCCTATCTCGAAGGAGAGGTCTCGACGTTTCCTGTTGGCGAAGGACACCATCTTCTGTTGGGCGGTTGGGCCTCGTTGTAGGTGGTGCTTCAAATGATCCAGAATGGTGTCCCTGTAGCCCAACTTGCCCACCAACTTCATGGTTTGGGCCCCTGAAATGCCACCTACAAAAAAGCATGGAAGCTCCAAACGGTGAAGGTTGACGTCAGCGACGACCTCGGTGGTGTTCTCCACAGTGATCTTGAGGTCCTCAAAATCCACCGAAGTAATCTCTGGTTCGAAGTCGTCGATGATGGCGTGGATCTCCTTGACCGCGCAGACGTGGGTAGGGGAATAGGGTTGACGATAGTGGAAACATATCCCTTTGCGATGGAGGTCGTCGAACTCGCGGTTGGAGAATCGTGGAGGAGGGGGTGGAGGGCCTGGCCGGGAGGCCGGGGGGGGCTGAGTGGCTTGGGGCTCTGGAGTAGTAGTCCGCCACGGTCGTCCTCCCGGCGGAGGCCGGCCTGGAATCAACGGGGAAGAGGAGATAAATCCGCCTCTACCAGGCGGGCCTTGTCAAGGGCCTCGAAACTGTCCGGGGGTGATGGGTGCGGAGCCGGGACCAGATGTTGGGTAGAAGGCCCTGCTTGAATAAGCCGGTATAATGTTCTGGTGGTAGGTCCGGAACTTGGGTGACGAGAGCCATGAACTCATCGATGATGTCATCCAGCGCACCGGTTCGGCGTTCGATGGCCGAGCCGGAATAACAGCTGTTGTGGCAGTGGATCATCTCCTGCTTGATTTCCGACCAAGAGATGGTCGGGTTGGACTGTCGTGGTAGGGCTGCAGTCAGTGGCGGATGCAAAAATTATATTCAGTGTGGGCAGAGTATAAAATTATTTTATAAAATAAATCAACTAATATAACAAAAATATGTTTATATTACATTAGTATCACATAATTATTTTAAATAGTTGATCAATTCAGGGAAAATGATATAGGCTATGTTTGGGGGAACTTATTTTCACCAATAACACTGTTATAATAACAAATTTTAACATCATTCTTTTTAAATAGTTTTAACATTTCACAGAATTATATAATAACAAATTTGTTTATAAGAAAACTTCAAACAATTAATTTATTCATCAAAAATAAACAATATAATAGCAAACTTCTTTTTTAAAAAATTAACTAACAATGAAATAACGAACTTATTTTAAAAATATATTTAAACAATAAGAAATGGTAAAAAATTTATTCATTTCCAGGAAGCATTGGCACCCCGTGCAGTAAGAAATAGAAAAAGCTTTGCTGAACCTATTCAATCTGAGATTAACACAGCTAAGGAAGATGGCCCCTTAGCTGTGAGAATGAAATCAGAAGCTTCTGCCAAAGTTAACTAATGCTAACCAATTAATTAAATAGAAAATTGCAGATTCATGTTACCTTTTTGTTTAACCGAGCTTACATAAGCTCTGTCACAACAACCTCTCTTGCACAACCTTCAATGCTTCTCCGGTGTATATATAAGGGGTATGTAATTGGTGGAGACCAACTCGGATCTGGTTGACGCAAAAGTGCTCGACGCTGCGCTGGACTGAACCTTTACCTGCCCTAATTTATGGCATTTTATTTGTGTTATTTTTGCAATTTTGTTGTTTGCAATTTATCTATTTTTTGCACTTATTTTATGTGTTTTGCAATTATATATATATATATATATATATATATATATATATATATATATATATATATATATATATATATATATATATATATATATATATATATATACATCTATATTTGAATTACATATATATATATACACACACACACACACGTGTTCCCGACACGGGGCTCCGCCCCTACGGCCAGGCGCGACAGTACCCGGTCGGCGACGGCGAAGACACGCGGAACCTGTCCACGTGAAAATGGTATGTGAAATCTTTTGGTCATGATCTTCATCCTATTTGAATAAAAATTTGACCTTCTCGCTTTTGATGATTTGATGAATTTTAGTTGGGACAGTGACAGACAATGCGACCAGGATTAGCCATTCGCGCAATACAGAATGGGCTCGCAACTTTGGGGTTCCTCCTTAAAAACTTACTCTTCAGTAACTTCCTCTGCCTCTCCAGACCTCTCTCTCTCTTCGACATATTTCCGTGCATAGATTTAGTTTAGGCTTAGATAATGAGTAAGAATTTGATTTTCGTTTCTTTAAAGGCCCAACATGTGATTTTGGAAAGTGTGTATATACATGATTCTACATGAGAGAATATTTTCTTCAAAGCAGCCACACTGCTTTCAGTCCGCTCAGCCTGCCGCCATTGCTGCCGCCGATGCGGGAGGTACCCAAATACTGCCCAATAAGATGAAATGTAGTGTAGTGTCTTCTTTTCTTTTTTTAGGAAGAAGATGACATGGCTTTTCAATAATTTCTTGCAGATTGAATTGGCCATCAATAATTAAGATTGTTTTTCACATTACTTTGATTAGTAAAAATGGATGGAAGAGAACTTAATTGCACAATCAGTTTAGAACTTAATTGCCTCCATATTAATCCGATTTTCAGAACTCAATAAGACAATCAGTCTCATCATATAATTGTGTGTACACCCTTCCAAAATGTTGCTTTTGATGAGGAGAACATTATCCTATTCTTCTGAAAGAAATTCATATTTTCGTCCCAAAGTTTAATTTACACTTTAAACCCTGTATATGTGAAGTATTAAATAATACACCCTCCAACAAATAAGAAAGCGAACATAAAATCAAGTTTACTAAACGCTGTAAGCAGCCCTCATACCCTCCAGCAAACTACACTGCATTGCAATTTTTGTCAACATTGCAGTGTAGTTATGCCATTTTTTTGCATTGCTCTTATAAATCAACTCCCAATCTAGAATCTTAAACCTCAATCAATATATATTTATGCTGGATAAATTATTAAATTAATGACGTCTTGCAGTGAAGATTTTATTTTACAGATGATTTTATTTGATATTTTGTAGTTTATTAAGAATTTTGAGTCTCATTGCATAGTTACCGTGATACATCTTTTGGTTTTTACTGCAATTATTAGTCGCCCTCGCCGAATGTCGTTACCCCGCACGGGTCCTCCGTGCACGACTGCTTGTATATATATATATATATATATATATATATATATATATATATATATATATATATATATATATAACTTCATATGTTAATTTCAGGGTGATTAAATAGCTAGCTCCCAGCTTAAACCCGGCCCGACGCTATTCATCTTCCCCGTTTGAGCTTTCCATTGAGTCATCGGCTAGGGCTTCATCACTTGGGCTTCCGCACGCAAGACCGCGTCTTCTGCCAACGATTCCTGTGCCACATCCAGCCCCCCCGACAACGGAATCGCACGCCTTCCCCACATACGCCATATTTTTTTATGTTGCAAATTTTCATTATGATTATTATGAGCCGTCTTAGTATTTTTGGCTTGAAAAACAATGTGTTGTAGATTCAAGCGTGTTGAAATTATTTTTCAAGTTAAATTCACATTGTTTAACATAAAGACTCTTAGAATAGTTTTTCTTTGGAAATTTGTGTTCACATGATTTTTTGTTGGGAGTGGATTGATTTTGTAAATGAAGATTGTGATTATGTTTTGGAATTTCACTTGCAAGCAATTGATGTATTTCACTCCCTATGATTGACTTAGTTATTGTATGAGAATTTAGGTTCAACATGTTTTTTGATTTTGCTTGAAATTGTGAATTTATGCATTGTGTTTTTAATCATAATTTCCTTATGCTTATTGATTTTTATATTCAATTCTTTATCATGTAGAAGGAAAAATATAAGTAATCTTAAAAAATTTTATATATATCATAAGCAGTAGGTAGAGTGTTGATGAGTTTGAAAATTTTGTGACAAAGCCCACAAAATAAGCTATTCATTGCTTTAGTATTTAAATAACATTTCATTCTTATTTAATTATTTGGGGGCTTGATACTAGTAATATTTTAAACTATTATGTTTAATCATATAATGAATTTTCTCATTAATTCTTTCTACATGTTATGGTTCACACCTGTAAACAATGGTGGTGTTAATGAATTTTCAGTGTAAAAATTCATCCCCACTGTATATTCGAGATCGAAGTTGGTCATTATTTTCGGCGGAGAAATCGTTTTGATATAATCTTGCTCTGATAGCACTTGTTGGATCTAGTGGTCAATCTTAGAGGGGGGAGGGGTGAGGATGAATAAGATTTGCAGAGATATGTTGGAGATTAAAAAAACTTTTGAAGCAAGGAGCAAACTTTCTGGGACTAACGCTGGAGGCTGCTCTACATAAACCTCTTCCTTCAAGTCTTCATTCAAGAAGGCAGACTTGACATCCATATGGAATACCTTGAATCCCTAAAAAGTTGCAAATGCAAGGAACAATATGATTGCTTACAACCTTGCAATTGGGGCAAATGTTTGATCATAGTCAATCCCTTCTTCCTGTCTATACCCTTTGTCCACCAGTCTGGCTTTATTTTTGATTACAATGTCATTTTCATCAACTTTATTTCTGAAAATCCACTCGACTCCAAAGACATTAAGTCCATTTGGTCTGGGAACCAGCTTCCAGACCTTGCACATTTTGAACTGGTTCAGTTCTTCCTGCATTGCCCCAATCCAGAATGGGTCTTGATTTGCTTCTTCAAATTTCTTGTGCTCTTCTTGTGACAGGAAGATGGAATAGAGTGCTGTGTTGAGACTCCTGCTTCTGTTATGTACACCTTGGCTGACCTCACCTATTATCTGCTCAAGAGGGTGATCTCTAAGATATTTGACTATAGGGGGTAGTCTGACTGCTTCCTGCTGATTATCATTTTCAGTAACAAGTTGGTCTTCATTTCCAGCTTGATTGTCATGTGCTTCCTCTGGACAGAATCCCTCTTCACACTCTTCTTGCAGAGCTGGGCCTTTATCTTTGATGGAGAGCTTTTCCATCATGACTTCTGTACCTGCAGATCTAGGTAAAGAGTTTGACAGCTCACTGTCTGTAACATCCCCATCCGTCACATGGAATATAACAGAAGGTTCGTTCGGGGCCCCATGCCATATGCCACGACAAGTCAGCGGAGTTACGTATTAATATCAAGATAACAACATAGGAATACGTTTTCTAACTCAGAGCATTCTAGCGGAAGCTTTTAAAACAATTGTAAGAACCTAAAAGCCAAAGCAAGAATGTCCATAAAACCCAAAGTAGGAATGACAGTAAAATACACCAAAGTCTCGGCCTTAGGGCCTTACAAGTATTTACTTGAATAATACATGTTTTTCATACTTCGGCATGCAGTCCAACCATACATGAACATAATAAACAAAACATTTCGCTTTGGCCTTCAAGGGCCAGCACAGCATCAAGGGCTTCAGCCCGCTACTTGTCACTAGGCTCACCTGTTCCTGAATAAAGACAATTCAACGCACGGTGACAAAAGAAGCACGTGTCTTTTGTTTTTTTTAAGTAATGTAGATAAGAATTAAGCATCGTTGTATAGTTAATGTAATCCCGTCAAATTGGTACCAACGGTTCGATCAATCACGCATAACTTTCGTCCGTCCGATTAAAAGCATTACACAGCAGCTCTACCAACATTCCCGCTCGGAAAAACCCTATTTCCCTCCGCAGCCGGCTCGCGAAACCCTATTTCCTCCGCATCCCCCGCTCCGCCAGCTCCACGCCGTCACCCGATCTACGCCTCATGAAACCATAAACAAGCCTCCGCATCCCGCTCCACCGGCTCGGCACTGCCTCATTCTTCCTCTCGCGTCCACCGGCTTCGGCATAAAACATTCAGTATCTGCTTTTGAAAGTAGAACATCGACCCTTCTTCTAAGGTAAGTGTAACGGGAAGAAGCACAGGACACGCGGCTACATCCAAGTCGTCCAGGTGTCAGCACATCCAGCGGAGGAGAACTCGCCATGTCAGCAATCCGCGGCTCAGTAACTGCAGGAATCTATTGTAACAGCTAGTTCGCTAGTATTAAGGAATATATATAAATATGTATTAAAGGCTGTGTAAGGACAATTTTGAAGAAAGTTAATAAAGTTTAGTCATTTCAGTTAATTAGGATGTTTTAGAATTCTCCTCTTCAAGCTCTCCGGACTCCGCCACCGGCTAGCTTACATTTGGTGCTCTCGTTGAGCCTTCCACCATTCCGGCCATGGCAGCACTTGACCCACCAACAACCAGATCGAAAGCCACCGCCAATCCGCCTCCCGAACACTGGAAGGAACTGGACACTCGCACCACCCATTTGGCATCTCAACACAACTCTTTCCAACAGGAGACGACAACAAATTTCACCCGCCTGGAGGGTGAAATCTTCAAGATCAACCAAGAAATCCAACGGGCTTCTTAGCAAACCAGCTCGGATTTCAAGGCTTTTCGCCAAGAAATGGCTTTCTTGCTTAAATCCTCAGCTTCTTCCGCCAAGGAGCCTGGGCACTTCAGCGGGTCTCAGAATGACAATCTCCTCGCATACACCTTTTCGTCGGTGGGTCAAACGGGACCGCCAATGACCTCACCATCTCTTTCACCCATAACGGATATCCCACTGGTCGGGAAATCCCTTCTACAACCTCTGGTGCACGCTCCAGGAACAGCTCCCTCATCATCGACCCAAGTGCCGTAGATTCAACCCCCAGCCAATCTTTTGGGGCAACCCTTCCACGGGCCGCCCCGACATAGCCCACGATCCGGATACTGGCTACCCAATGCCATTCCAGATCCCTCAATCATCGATCTTCTACCACCATGGACTCAGAATCCAATGCCTGGAGCACAATTTTTACCATTCCACGGAGGTCAGCAGAATAGACCATATTTTTCCCCACCGAACACACAGCAGCCTCATTCAACTTTCGAAGGTATGCCGGGATCTTTTTTCCTGCCATCGGGATCTCAAGGTACACCTCTAAACCAGCCCTTTCCTAGTCAGGACCCTATACACTTTTCTTTTCCAAGGTACAGCTCTGGGGATCCCACGGATTGGATTGCCAAGGCTGAAGCATATTTTCGCTATTACAATATTGCTTACAACAACTGTATGACTATCGTAGCAATTCATTTAGATCCCCCGGCCGCACGTTGGCACCAATCACTACACCCAGATAATACATATTACAATTGGGCCGACTTCAAAACAGCCTTAATCCACCGCTTTGGCCCATCATTATTTGATGACCCCATAGGCAAACTGAAACGTTTAACACAAGTAACCTCAATCTTAGATTATAAGGATCAATTTGAAACCATTGCAACACAAATCACAGGACTACTACCAAACTTGTTACAATCTATGTTTATTGCGGGCTTAAAACCACGTCTTCAACATTTCGTTACCGCCCAACGACCGCAGACCTTGGACGAAGCTTTTGCACTAGCAAAACTACTAGAGGACGATGCACATGACAACATCCAACAAACCAAACAACACATGCCACCGCCTTTTCGACCACCTGCAATAGGTCTGACACATAACCAAAATCCTTACCAGAAGCGTTTGTCACCCGCGGAACTCAAATTTAAAAGGAAAAAGGGGTTATGTTATACTTGCGACGAAAAAATACATGCCCGACCATAGACGCAAAAACAAGGTTTCATGCTTATATTTTGACGATGACACTCCTGGCCTACCAAAACATGCCACCCCACCCAGCGACGATGATCCAATTGACTGCCCCGAAGCAGCAGTTTGCTATAATGCCATGATGGGCACATTTTCAGGAAAATCCATTCGATTTATCGGGCGATTATATGACACCCCATTGCATATCTTAGTCGATAGCGTCAGCACAACAAACTTCATCTCCACACGAATTGCTAAATATTTGCGTATACCAATCACAGCTATTCGACCATTTAAGGTACATGTTGGAAATGGCGCCACATTGGACTGCCACGACATTTTTCTCAATACGGACCTTAGCATTCATGACTACACATTCCGCACCAACTTTTTCGTCATAGACTTATTTGGGTCTGATGCTATATTAGGCATGATTTGGCTAGAATCCCTGGGGCCTGTAACCACAGACTATACCCATAAACACATGAATTTCGTTTAAGACCAGGTTCAAATTACCCTTCAAGGAGTGGTTGACGAACCCACTACACCGGCTACCCCAAGTCAAATTTCTAAATTGGTACACCAATAGGCCATACATTCTTCATTCTTATGTTTATTTAGCATACACGCACCTGAAAACTTCCCAGATTTTTCCCCCAGCGGAACACCGCATCCCAACAACACGGCCATTACAACCTTATTAAGCAAATTTTCCGATCTTTTCCAACTTCCATTTCAATTACCACCCACACGAACCCATGATCATCAGATACAGTTGACACCCTCTGACACGATAGTACATGTTAAGCCATATCGATACCCCCATTACCAAAAGGATGAGATTGAAAAACTTGTTAGGGAAATGTTGGACAAGGAATTCATTCGGCCCAGCTCGTCACCATTTAGCTCTCCCGTCCTTTTAATCAAGAAAAAAGACGGGACATGACGGTTTTGTGTTGACTACCGGGCATTAAATATAGCAACAGTTCGGAACGCTTTTCCAATTCCCACAGTCGAGGAGTTAATTGATGAGCTCCACGGGGCAAACATATTTTCGAAACTCGATTTACAGTCCGGATATCACCAAATCCGGATGGCCCCTGCTGACACGCATAAAACAGCTTTTCACACTCATTCCGGACTCTACGAGTTCCGGGTAATGCCTTTTGGCCTTACCAACGCCCCCACAACTTTTCAAAATTTAATGAATGATTTATTTAGACCCTTTCTCCGTAAGTTCGTAGTTATTTTTTTGATGATATCTTAATATATAGTACTTCACTAGACACCCATTTGGCCCACTTAGACTCGGTCTTTCAAATCTTACGCACAAACAAACTCTATGTTAAACAATCTAAGTGTATTTTCGCAGTACAAGAAATCGAATTTTTGGGCCACCGAATATCACCCATAGGAGTCCAACCACATCCCGATAAATGGAACACAATACTTCAATGGCTACGCCCTCAGACCCTTAAACAGTTACGGTCTTTTTTAGTACTGGCAGGATATTATCGATGATTTATCAAGAATTATGCTACAATAGCAGGCCCACTAACAGATTTACTTATAAAGGACGAGTTTCATTGGACTGACAACACCACTCTCTCCTTTGACGCTTTAAAACAGTCTTTATCATCAACCCCAGTTCTACAGTTACCCGATTTCTCCATACCTTTTGTATTGGAAACTGATGCATCAGGATGCGGGATTGGAGGAGTCCTCTCCCAAAATGGGCATCCGTTAGCATTTTTTAGCAAAAAACTCACTCCCCGGGAACAACTTAAATCCACATATGAAAGGGAATTGCTCGCAGTATCTTGGGCCTTAGATAAATGGCGTCCATATCTCTTAGGGGCACCCTTCAAAATCAAAACAGACCATTAGACTTTACATCATTTGGTCCGACAGGTCTTAACAACTCCGTCGCAACAAAAATTTCTCTCAAAAATTTTAGGTTTTGACTTCACAATAGAATATAAACCCGAAAAAAACAATGAGGCGGCAGACGCGTTATCTCGACTACCTGAACGCGACTCTACCTTCCTACGTACCCTAAATTGTACTCTTCAACAAAACCAAACATTTGACAATTTGGAAGCTTCGTATACCGACGATATTATGGCCCAAAACATAATAACGACTTTGGCTTCACATCCAGCTACAATTCCGCAATGGACACAACACAATAACACGTAGTTTTATAATAATAGGTTGTATGTTCCAGCAGGCCAACTAAGACAGGACTTAATTTTCGAGGCTCATAATACCCGAACAAGTGGTCACTCCGGCGTCACTCCCACCCTACACCGTTTAAAAACTTCCTTTTACTGGCCTAGAATGCTTAACAATATACAAGAATTTATCAAAACTTGCGAACTCTGCCAAAAGGCGAAAACAATGACTTCCGGACCTTTGGGATTACTGCAACCACTGCCCGTACCTTCACAAATTTGGGCTCACATCACAATGGATTTCATCACCCACTTACCATCATCCGACTCGTACACAAATATTCTGGTGGTTGTGGATCATTTAACAAAAGCTGCACATTTCACTCCCGTTCGTTCCCTTACGGGAACAGTGGTAGCACGTGCTTTCTGGGAGGTGGTCGGAAAACTGCATGGTTTTCCAGTCTCCATCATTTTTGACCGCGATCCAGTCTTCCTTTCAAAATTTTGGAAGGAATTGTTCACCCAGCAAGGAACAAAGTTACGCTACAGTTCCGCCTACCATCCACAAACGGATGGACAGACGGAACGAGTCAACCGCAGCTTAAACCAATATCTACGGCTGTTCGCCCATGACAACCCTAGAAATTGGACTAAGGTGCTCCGCTGGGCAGAATATTATTACAATATAACATATCATACTTCCGCAGGCATGACTCCTTTTGAAGCCATGTACGGGCGGCAACCACTTGCGATTGTTCAGCACCATCGGAGCACAAGCTCTTTGCAGGCGATTCACGCCGAATTACATGATCGAAACAAAATACTTAAACAACTGCAAGTAAATTTAATTAAGGCCCAACAACGAATGAAGCATTCTGCTGATAGATCACGCCGAGATGTGGAATTTGACGAAGGCAATCTCGTTCTACTCAAGCTCCAGCCATACAAGCAGTTAACCCTACACCAAACACAAAACGCTCGTTTTAGCTTAAAATATTATGGACCGTTCCCGATCATTAAAAAAATAAGCCCAGTAGCATATAAATTATTACTTCCGCAAGACTGTCGATTACACCCAGTTTTTCATATCTCAGTTTTAAAAACATATTTCCCAGCAACCACCGAAATCATACATCACTTACCTCCTACCATAAAAAATAATCACCCCATTCACGACATCCTCTCAATACTGGATGAACGCATCATCTGGATCCATCATAAACGGATCCACCAAGCGCTAGTCCAATGGCAAGGGCTCCAACCCGAAGACAGTTCCTGGGAAGACAGTTCGACATTACCCCCCCCAGGTACACGCTCGGTTACGCCTTTCCCTTGATTCTAATACATCTATTTTGCAGGATTCAACCAACCCGGCCACCCTCCGAGAACACCGCTCCCGGAATTTTGGGGCAACGGCCCGACGGGCACACAAAAATGATGCAGGAGATGCAGAAGGAGATCAAAATGATCGAGAAGAGGGAGATGAAGACGTATCTGAGGACAGAACAGTGGCTGCTCCTCCGACTCTGTGGCCTTCCGCATCCACATCTATAGTAAAGCCAGCAGACTTCGGGCCACGACGATCACTGCGGCTTTGCCGGCGGATGCTTATACTAGGGACTTGGAGGGCCACTATACCACGGCGACGCCGCTCCACTCGCAGGCGGGGACAAGGAGGCGTTTTCCCCACCACCGGCACAAGGACCTGGGCTTAGCGTCGTTGTTGCATAAACAACGAGGACGTTGTTTTTTAAGCCCGACAGAGATGTAACGGGAAGAAGCACAGGACACGCGGCTATATCCAAGTCGTCCAGGTGTCAGCACATCCAGCGGAGGAGAACTCGCCATGTCAGCAATCCGCGGCTCAGTAACTGCAGGAATCTATTGTAACGGCTAGTTCGCTAGTATTAAGGAATATATATAAATATGTATTAATGGCTGTGCAAGGACAATTTTGAAGAAAGTTAATAAAGTTTAGTTATTTCAGTTAATTAGGATGTTTTAGAATTCTCCTCTTCAAGCTCTCCGGACTCCGCCACCGGCTAGCTTACAGTAAGCTTCAAATAATGTCACAGAACGTTCCATCTCTGCTTCAATGTGTACCGACCTCTGCATACCCCTCTACCTTCGCCGCAGCTTCTTTCCCACTTCAGCAACCCCCCACTCCCCCCCATTTTCATAGCTTCTCACATCTAATGCTCCTACAGAGCCAGAGAAGTCTGCTCGAAGTTATGCTTTCAACCACTCGGCCACCACACCTTCATTCGTAAAGGTCATTTTCTTTCCTCGCATCCATGTGCAGAGTTTTCGGTTCAATACGCCATTCATGTAGATGTCAGTATTTGTAAGTGATCTGCTGCTGCAAAAAAAAAGTCTACTCATGGAGTTGATTTTTCAATGTATTTTTTGGGCATTTCTTAACTACAATTTTTTAGTTCTAACTTTCAACCATTTTGTTTAGATATTATTTTCTTTTGAGCTTTTGGACAGAAAATTGAGAGCGACTGAATTCACAGTTACTGCATACAAACAGTTACTAAATAATCTGAGCGCTGCTTTCTTTATCTTACTAACTTTCAACCATTTTGTTTAGTTGCTGCATGCAAAATTTTTGTAAAACAGATGTTGCTTTGGTTTGAATTACTGAAACCTGCTTCCTTAGCTTTCATGATAACGATAATAGCTAATCAACACCAATATGGCAAATGCTCGAAACAAAAGTGGTAGAAATTTCATAATTCCAGCTATTATAATGCTTTTAAAACAAAAGAAATATTAGCAACCCAGTTTGAGTCATTTTAATTGAAGACAAAATGTGATGATTATTTTTATGAAGGATTGTTTGAAGATTATTTGTTCCAATGCAATAAAAGTAGGGATATCCATAAACAAATATGCAAGCTATTACTATTTCCTAAATCAATTGTGTGGAAGAAGGAATCAAATGATTATGAGTTTTTTTAAATTTCATCATGCTTGAAATTTATTATTAGTTCCTATGTAAAATAAAACACAGCACATGCAATGGCCTTGCAAGAGCTTACATTTAAACACTTTGGTAGTTGGCAACATGTCTGCAAATTATCAAGAGGTCCCTTCACAAAGATATTCGCACAATGAGTTAAAATATATTTGCATAAAAGTAGAGCTTCGTAAAGCAAACAAATTTTTGAGTAGAGTAAATATAATTCAGTTGAGAACTACAAATAATATTATAAAAAGCAATGCGATTAAAAGCTGTAAATTCAAACTAAATTGGGCTGTAAATTCAAACTAAATTGAGTTGTAAATTCAAACTAAAATGAGCTGTAATTTATTTAAATATGCAATAACTGATTAGAGAACTTAAATGTAATTTGAAATTTGAAAGTTTTATTTATTTGAACCGAAAGAACCTACCACCCAATATCCTGCCAACAGATCTTGGAGAAGACCATTTGTTGGTTGACGCACGAAGCGAGAGTTGTGCCTGAATGCTCTAGTCAAAGGAGCTTCATATGGAATCTTTCCATAGAAAGAGCACCGATGCAGTGCAAAGCAGGCCAAACATTTGAGAAGAATTTAATGGAGGGTTCTTCCACTGTTTAAGATATTTACGGCAATTTATAATGACCTGACACTATTAATCATATTTATTTACACATGGAAATGGATTTAGGAGAGAAAGAACTTGAAATGATTGTAAATTAGTTATAAAAACGTTATTCTAATCTCCCAAATACATGTTTTCTCATCACATGAATTTGTTTATATATTCATATTACTTATTCATATATATATATATATATATATATATATATATATATATATATATATATATATACATATTTATCATTTATGTGACTGAATTTCTCTCTTTATATATATTTATGTGAGAAAAAATTTGGGATTTCTACAGAGGCTCCTACGGATTCTTGATGTGTTGAATGTAGAGACTTAATTTTTCTTCTCTGTCTGTAATGATTTGACTTTTTGGGCATGTACACTTATTGTTAATACCTGGGTATTCGATTATGAATTCTATAATAGTTATGTTTAAGGTGTATGATTTGGAGTGCAATGGGAAGGTTAACTTCAAACATTTAATGAGCGTGCTGCAAGCATTTCACTGATGAATTGCTATATTACTTTATCAACCCTTCTGACAATCTGATGCAAGCATTTCCTTGATTTTTGAATTTTCTTCAAGTATTTCATCTTTTCCTGCATAGAAAATTGAGAGTGACTCAATAAACATTTGCTGCATACAACCATTTAGTAAACAATCTGATCGCTGCTTTGTTTATCTTAGTTGCAATCTACAAAATTTTAGTAAACAGATGCTGCTTTGTTTATCTTATTTGCTATCTTTATTTTCTCTATATCACTCTCAATTTTCGTTCTCCGTGACACCACATGGTTATGAATCTGACATTTTTTGTATAAATTGTTATATGTTTGTGTACTTCAAAATGCGCTCATCAATTTTAATGGTTTTTTCTCATTTAAAGATAATGATTACCTTTGGAGATTATGTATATTCTTTGAAGATTATATATATACATATAAAGATTACCTTTCTCTATTTATTATTTCATGAAGATTGATGAGGATGAACATGACAACCGATACTGATTGGGTGGAAGATCTTTACCAGTGATAAGAAGGGACAAATTCTTGGGAAAGCAAATGCGATTAAGATTTCCAAAAGCAGGTGAAATGCAAATAGAAAAAAAATTGAGGCGCCATTTATTTTAACAATTTTTTTATGCAGATTCAAAATTATAAATAGAAACTTCATTAATTAAAACAGAGATCTCATTAAACTCTGGGAAATACATTTTTCTTGCAAGTTCACATAGTAAAAATTTAACTATGAAAGAGTTCACTGAAATATTTTTCCATATCTAATTATCAGTTCAAGGTCTAAACATATTGCAATCACTTGATATATACCCTTCAACTGTGTATCCAATATCAACATTACTTAATGTGTACACTTTAGTTTCTGTACATTGAATCTTCTATATATTTGTTTCCTATTCACTATTAGGGGGACAATTGTTCTCTTTCTTATCTTGTAATGGAGGAAAATCTAAAAAAATTAGCTTTTCATATGTAATTATGTAAATTTTCTTATGGATGTCTGGTCATGCGAGGATGCCATTTAAATTTTTTGTTTTTAGTTTTGATTCGTAATTGCATTTTGCATGAGCAAGTCCACTGTAAACATTCCTTGAAAGGCTAATAAAAAATCATAATGCATAAAGTATGTTGCAATTGATGGTTTTTAATGATCAAATATGAAATATAATTTCTTTTGCTTTCCTCTCAAGAAGCAATCAATTTGCTAAACTCACACATTAAAATAGCAGGGCTACAAACATTTAAATGTACAATTTTTTGAATATTTCACTAGTCTCGTTGCTGCATCAGGTAGCCCCTAACACACTAAAACATAGTCAAAAGAAATCGGGATTGAAAAATCATGAACTTCATGTGTCTTGCATGAAATCTTAAGTCTCTGTTGATACCGCTTGATGCTAAGTTTTACTGCCGATGGTAGCTACATTTTCTTGAATATTCTGATTTACTATAAATGATATTTTTTAAATCTATCCTTAATGTTATAACTATTATTGTTTTCTTTTAGAAAATCTTTTATACGTATTGATTAATTTTGTTTAACAAGTAAAATAAAAGAAAAAATAACAAAACATTACAATAGAACTAAAGACCCATTCAGGTTCTATATTCATATTGAAAGCAGTTGTTCTAATTAGTTAAAAGGGATGGATATGAACTACACATACATCACGATGATTTATTATAATTAACGGATATCCTAAGCTCAAACTCTGTTTATTCTTATACATAATTCATGAAGTGGTTAAGATTAATCCTAAATCGACTAATTATGTCACTCTTATGAA
Organism: Platanthera guangdongensis; assembly: GCA_039583875.1. Classification (NCBI taxonomy): domain Eukaryota; kingdom Viridiplantae; phylum Streptophyta; class Magnoliopsida; order Asparagales; family Orchidaceae; genus Platanthera; species Platanthera guangdongensis. The sequence goes on along the minus strand of JBBWWR010000169.1, from coordinate 28,033 downwards.
ATATAAATGATATGATGGATAATGAAATTATAGTATCATTTCGATTTTTTTATTATTTTATTTAAAAATAACAAACAAAAGCATAAACAAACTTAAAAAATCCCAAAATCACAAAAATATGTTTTTTCTTCTCTTTGTGTTTATTTATTTCTCTTAAAATAAAATTTCAAAAAAAAACTGTAACAAAACTGGTACGGTCATTAGTTTTGGGACATGCATGACTAGAAATTAAATCATAAGATTACATACAATGTTTGCTTTGGGAATGTTAATCTTGGATTACATTATATGATTTTGTCATTATGTGCCTAATCTATTGGTATTAACTACTGAGTGCTACTAGATATGATAGTGCATGTTTAATATGCCTCTAGGTATGTGTGAGAATTTTGATAGAATAATGACTTCTCACTTTACACATCCTTAGAGAGTGCACTCAAATAAAAATTTCAAGACTTACATGTTATAATTCATCATATTGTGACTAACACGTTAGGCATGACATGATAAATCAATATCACGTAGTTCATTTTCTATTCATAAGGCTTAGAACTTTGGGCCAAAATTAATTTGCTGAGGTTTTTGTATACAAGTTAAAGTGTATCTATCTACGTGGGTAGATTTCGATTGATTCGGGGACCGTATATAAAAATAAATTTATACAATTGATAGTGAAAAATGAGGAAAAAATTAAATATGCTATCAATATAGTTAAGAAGGATACCCCCCAAGCACTACTCAATTCTCCTGATAAGCCTCAATGAGCATTGTGAGGATGAGCACCTTGGTCTTATGAATCGTTTCGATCTTGTGCAAAAACTAAAAAAATGAGTTAGTGCCCTGGTTTTAATCTCGGTTGTATGTAGATTGAATTTGTGACATGATTTATCATTTTATTACTCATGTGTTAGCATATATATTTATTGAAATATAACATGTACACCTGATTAATTTTTGCTTGATGCTCTTTTCTTGTGATGCTATACGTACACCTGTCATTATTCCATCTAACACTTCCATGCATATGAATTTGACGTAAACTGCACTACATGTCTATCGCACGATTGTACTAGTGCACAATTGCTATTCATAACACTTATGATGTCCCATTGCATTAACCATATAAATCACGTAGCATTGCATGACAAATCTCGTGTATTTAGTTTCGTATGCTTTGTCCAAACTCTAATGCTCTGCTTATATATAACATGTGATTTTTTATCTGTTGTCCATTTTTTTCGTGGTCTTTCTAATTCCTCCGTCCCTTTGACTCGTACATATTACATTCTCTGATTTATGTTGGTCACCCCTATTTTATCATGATTATTTTTGTGTTTTTTTCATGATTAATAAACTGCATCTCTCTGTTTTCTTAAACCTTTCGATCATGTTCACCCCCTTTAATAATATCAAACGACAAGATTAGATTGTTCATGTGTTAGTCATATGCTAGTCATTTAGGGGAAATCATCTATATGGAGAGTTATTTGGGTATCATGCACATAGATAGGGGAACACACATGTAGGGGGAGTTGTACCACACGTCCATGATCACACTAATAATGTTTCCATGATAATTGTGAGTGATATCTTGATATATAAACCTGTTCATTTTAAATTGACTGTAATTTTTACAACATATCAAATTACTTCCTGTTTTGTGTGACTTATGTCTCATTACCGAGATTTAGTATTATCAAAATAGGGAGTTTTTTGGAACACATTTTGCATCTTGCGGGTTTGATAATATCAAATCCCAGCTGTATTTGATCATACATACTTTGGGTATAGTGTGCAGATTTACATGTGTAAAGTTTTCAGGAATGATGAATTTTAGCACTATCGCGGAGGATAGTACTATCGCCGGTGATTGCCTAAAAGTGGTCATGTCAGCAATCTGTAGACTCAAAGATGAAACACGCCTGAAGATTCAAAAGGAAATTCACTATCGTCCGACAATATAAATATATTGCCGACGATAATGGTGATGTTTTTGGAAAGAGCTGCCAGCTTTTCTTCCGTGTGCAGGATAGCTGGCAAAGGCGCATTAGAAATGGACTATTTGCCAATGATATTTTTATTGTTGACAATAACGGTTTAAAGAGGTATAAAAGAATTTTTCTTTTCCTGATGGCATGGAGGAACCCTAAAGCATTCGGAGGAGGCTATCTTGTCGTCCAGAGTATAGAAATATATTTTTGAGGGAGCACAATTTTCTTTGGTTCATGTATTTTTCTTTCTTTTCTTATATTTTTCTCTTGCAATCCGTCTGTGAGAAATTCACTCGGGAGGTTGTCGGATTGTTGCAGGGAGTTTGTGAGAATCGACCTGGGAGGTCGTCATATTCCTATGAGGAATCTGTGGAAATCGTCCTGGGAGGACGTTTAGATTTGTGAGATCTAGTAGGCTCGTCGATCTTCTTGGGAAGAAGGGAGATAACCAGCCGGTCCAAGAGGAGGGTCGGTATAGAAAGCACAAAAGTTTTCGATCCACCGCCTCCGATCTCCGGCATCATGGAGATCTAGATTAAAATTTGTATACACTAACTTTTATATTCAATGAAATCATTTTTAGTTGTTTGATCTTTAATTATGTGTTCAATGCAGAGCTTTTGATTTGTTTCCTTTTCATATGCCCATGCCATCTTTGGTAGCAAAGAACAAGCATTCAGTTGATATCGTCTGGCGATAGTCCCTAAAAGTTTGCTTCTTGCTTCAGAAGTATTTTTAATCTCAAGTTTATATCTGCAAACCTTATTCACCCCCCTCTAAGGTTGGCCACTTGATCCAACACCCCTTAATCGATGCCTCAACGTTCCGTGCTCTTCTCTTCTCTTCGAACACACTCTCATTATTATTTTACACCTCAGCATTCCGAGCTCTTCTTTTTTCTTCGAACGCACTCTCATTATTATTCTATGCTTCAGTATTCCCAGCTCTTCTCTTCGGCTTCTCTTCGCAAGGACACATCATCGCAACTTGGAGATATTAGATAAAGAGACATCAGAGACATCCAACGACTCATTTTCCACTGCAGTACACGGTCTGTTCAATATCTTATCTGACGGGATCTCCACCGAGACATCAGAGACATCTAACTCATTTTTTACCCCACTACACCATCTGTCAATGTCTTACCCGACGAGTCCTCTCTTGACGTCTCCACACCTCCACGCTCCTCCATCCCTAATTTCAATGCAGACTCACAGAATTCTCGGCTCGGTATTTACAAACTCATTTTTAATCATGAGGTAGGTATAGTAAATCAACAAAATTTAAATGCTCAGTGAAGTGTATCGCCACACCCCTAACAAAAAAAATAACAAGTACTACGCGAAGATGTTCTTTACATGGATCTTCAAGGAATCAAAAATATTGGAGACGATCGAGGAAATGAAGATGTTAAAGACACTTACCCCAAAATTAGGACGATGGAAGAGTCAAGCTTAGCGATCGGGTGGAGTGGGATAATATCAGCATATCTCACGGTGGTGATAGAGGCGACTTGAAAGTGTATAGAAAAAGGGAAAATTTTTTTACGAGGGATGGATAGTTTATTCTCTTCCACATGCAATCCCTTAAAATGATCATGAGAAAATGCACTAATAAATAAAATAATGAGAAAGACAATTAGGTAAAAATATAAGAAAAAACTCATGCATTTAGAGATGAACAATTTGTAAAAATGGAGCCTAGAGTTTTGTGGGTTTGCATTCAAACTAGATATGAGGGAGAATAAACAGACGAGGTAGCTCATGTATTTATGGATGAGTTTGTAAATATCACCATCAAGGGGTTGCGTGGGTGTAGTAGCAGCAGCTACTGGATTGTCATCACGACATGGCGAGGATTGCCCTGTAGTAGTAGAAGCTGCTGGATTATTGCTGACAAGGGATTGCGGGGATTTGCGTGTAGTAGAAGCTGCTGGATTATTGTCAACATGGGGTTGTGGGGATTGACCTATAGCAATGGAAGCTGTTGTATCTCCATGAAGGCTGGGATTGCCTTGTAGTAGTATAAGCTATGTTGTCAAGGTGCGCGCTTGAGGCGTCGGGCGCAACCCACGGCGCCGGAGCACTACCAAGGCGGACAGAGTGCCTCAGATGCGCCTCACATGCATTCTTGGCGCACATTAGGCGCGCTTGGGGATTTATAGTCTGATTTTGAGCCTGGATTTCCGGTCTCATAAGAAGTTAATGGCTCATTTTTCCATTTCACGCCCGTGCCATCAAAAGCTCTTGCCCGCTGCTCGAAATTTGTCGCCCTCTCCTATTCAGTTCGAAATCTCACCCCGATGCAGGTTTCTTGCTATCATCTAATTCTTTTCCATGCTTCTTTTCCATTGGTTCTTTTCCATGCTCGTCCTAAACTTAGGATATTTTCTATCTATTGGAATGTCATGTATATTTATCTGCTTCCAAATTTTAATTTGGTAGGCCTATTAGTGCTATCTATTATTAAAAAATGATACAAATCGTAGTCTTATTGGATTCATGGTGTCAGACTTGAGTATAAAATACCTAGTGAAGCACTACAAGTATATATATGATCTAAACCTCAGTGGACGCAAGGTATTTAATTTCATCTTGTATGGGTGTCTATATATATTTGTATAAATATATATACATACTATCTACAAGGTAGATGAGTCTTCTGTGGAACATTCATTATTACAATTTTACTCTTTTTTTCTTTCATTATTACAATTTTACTCTTTTTTGCTTCAAGTATTTACAAGATTCAAAAAGCTTGGCGGTGCACGTGCGTTTGGCCCCGTGCCGCACTACTATTGTTTGTATATATATGCGTACATGTGTATGTTCTCTACTAAACCTTGTTATTTAGTATGGAACACTGAATTTCAATTACTTTAGCATTTTTTATCATTCAACAATTCTTTTATTCTCTGAATTGTCACAAAATCATTACCTAAGCTGCATATTCAAGATTAATAGATTGTATATACATGGCAATGCTAATATTTGATTCTCTTAACATTTTTACATTACTATCAATTCTAGATAAACCTCATTTTTGAAAAATTGGAGGTCTTTTAGAATACTGGCTTATATAAGTTTTACAGCTAGATTTGTACGTAAATATTACTTGTGCTCTGAGCTACAATGTTGCTTTAAGCTCACAATCATCATTTGTCATTTATGTTCTAAGGATTACCTACTTTCATACATTTTTATGGTGTCATAAAATAAACCGGGGAAGTTATTTACCTTATGAACTATTTTTTACTTTGTAGTTAGTTCGAGGAATTAACTCATTTATCTTTTCGTCTTTCAATATTTTCACTTCTTATTTTAGATAATGAGGGCTACAGTTTAATTGTTTTATTTTTATGCCTCACAAGTATTCTTAGAATGTATGGTTAAATCTAAAACATGTTAATGTTGATTCCATTGCTAATGTTGATTCCATTGCTAATGTTGATTCCGTTGCTAATGTTGATTCCTGTTGGGCACATTGGTTTAAATGTACCTGATTTGAAGAAGCCTCACCCTACTCAATGATATACATCAAAATGTATTTGATGTATTTTGAGTTGTCTTGTGTAGGTTAAGTATTTGCAGGGAAAGCTGAAAAGTTTCTAAGTCCATGTGTTGACACCCAGAAGGCAAGTGTCGACACTTAAGAAGACTTGTGTCGACACCCAGGCAAGCAGTGTCGACAATTGGAGTAATTGTGTCGACACCAGGGATGTAGAGTCGACACCAGACAGAAAGTGTCGACACATGAAGGCTGTGTCGACACTCAATGAAGAAATGTCCATTGAAGAAGTGTCGACAATTAGAAGCAGTGTCGACACCCAGAGGAACTGTGTCTACATCAGAAAGTGTCGACACTTGGAGGCTGTGTCGACACTCAGCAAATTTCAGCAGAGTCTAAGTACAAGTGTCGACACAATGAAGAATGTGTCGACACACAGCAGAAGACTCAACACATGAAGAAAGTGTCGACACAATGAAGAATGTGTCGACACACAACAGAAGACTCAATACATGAAGAAAGTGTCGACACTAGGAGGCTGTGTCGACACTCAGCAAAGTTCAACAAAAATTCTAAGTACAAGTGTTGACACAATGGAGATGTGTCGACACTCAGCCAAAGTCTCAACAGAAGAAGAATGTGTCGACACAAGGAGCTGTGTCGACACTCAGCAAGTATCAACACAGAAGGCAAGTGTCGACACCAAGAAGATGTGTCGACACTGAACAAGTTCAACACAAGGAGTTGTGTCGACACAAAGGAGATGTGTCGACACTTATAAGAATTCAACAAAGTACTGAAGAACAAGGACTTGTGTCGACACACAATATCAGTGTCGACACATATTGAAGAAACAGTGTCGAGAAGTAAATTCTACAACACAAGGAGTTGTGTCGACACCTTGAAGGCTAGTGTCGACACTTAGTCTACTTGTGTCGACACTTAGTCTATAAGTGTCGACACTTAAAGACAGATTGTCTCGACACTTTCAGACAGTTACAGATATTTCAAGAACTGACTGGATGACTTGACAGCTGGCATTCCAGCCGGTCTACTGCACCTGTCAGAGATGTCAGAAAGCTGTTAGGAACCGGATCATCTAGTCACCATGAAGAAGGCCTATAAATAGGCTTATTCTGTCAACAAAAAAAGAGTCTAAGAGATTGAAAAAAGAGAAGAAGATCTAGCAATTCATTGAAGAATCATTTCAAATAAAGATCTAAGAAGTTGGAGAGAGAGAGCTCATTCCAAGTAGACAGCCGTTGGAACCAGGCTGTGAAGAAGGGTTCAGACCTAGTTCTGAATCTTAAGTTGCAGTGATTGAAGATCAGCTGCAGAGAATCAATCCTATTGTGTTCTACATTCAAGAAGCTTTGAAGAAAGCCAAGTGTGGTTGATCTCAGCAGAGTTCTTTCAAGAACTCATCAAGAACCTGTCAACTCATCTCTCTTTTTCTGAGTTGTAGGTATATACTTTGTATTCTATATTTCTTGTAGGATCCTTAGGGATCTGAGTTGTAAGCCTGCAATTATAAAGGCTGAGTGGTAGGGCATGTGTGCCTGAGTGTAGGAGATCCATATCTCTGAGTGTAGGCCTGTTGTGGCTGAGTATAGGCCTGTGGCTGAGTGTAGGTCTTTGGAGAAGACTGAGTTGTAGGGCCTTGGGCCTGAGCTGTAGGAACCATTTGGGGTTCTGAGTGTAAGATCTGAGGATCTGAGATAGTGGAGGAGTTTGGCCGAATCTAGTACACTACTAGATAGGCGAAGGGGGAAAGTGGATGTACCCAAACCTTGGGGAACCACTATAAATCTGTGTGTTCACTGTGTGCTTGTTTATTCTGTGATTGCTGATTGATTGCTGTGAAGAATTGATTATAACTCTGTGGTATTATCTGCCAAAAAGTTTAAAAAGATTAAGTCACCTATTCACCCCCCTCTAGGTGATTAGGTACAATTTCTTTCAAGTGGTATCAAAGCGAGGTTCCTCAAAAAAAAAGGACTTAACTGTCTGAGTAGATCCTGTTGGCAGATTCTGTGAAATCAAGGACAGATTCAGCAGTATCAAGAAAATCAAGAAAAATGGGTTCAACAGAGAATCATAAGGAACTTGGATCCATGATGTTGCCCATTTGCAGAAAAGAGATTTTGGCATCTGGAAAGAAAGGGTGAGACTGTTTATGGAAGCCTCAGACCCTAGAATATATATCACAGTTAAAGAAGGGCCATATGTGCCTATGAAGGTTTCAGTCTTAGATGCAAATCAGAGAATACCTAAAGACTTTTTTGAAATGACAAAAGATGAGATTATTCTGGCCACCATGGACAAGAGGGCTCAGAATATCATTGTGAGTGTCATAGATGATGCTACCTTTCAGAATTTGATACACTGTAAGACATCTAAGGAGATGTGGGATACTCTTATAGTGTACATGGAGGGTTCAGAAGAAGTGAGACAGGACAGAAAGTCTTTGTTAAACCAAGAATATGAAAGTTTCAGGCAAGGTAGGTCTGATAGCATAACAGAATGCTATAAGAAGTTCTATAGGATTGTCAATGAGCTAATGTCCTATGGAAGAGAATTCAGTAATTATGAGCTAAATGATAAGTTCTTGAGGTCCCTAACAAAGGATTGGGACACCAAGATCTGTGCCATTAGGGAAATGGCCAAGTTAGCAGATATTCCTCCTCCAACTTTGTTTGGAAAACTGCTATCCTATGAAATGCAGTTGATGGTAAGGAAAGAAGAGGAGAAGACTACCAGAATTAAGAATAAAGAAAGAACAGTGGCATTCAAGACAGAAGCCACCAGAAAATACAGAAGTAAGTCTCCATCTCCACCTCCAAAGGTTGCTGGATCTGAGACAGATGAGACAGAATGCAGGAACTCTGAAAGCAGTGAGAGTGATGAAGACTTTGCAGCCTTCACAAGACATTTTCAGAAGTTCCTAAAGAAGAAATAGTGGAGGACAAAGCCATCCACTTCACAGGGAAAAGATGACTATTATCAGAACAAGAAGTCATCAAAGAAAGACAGGAGAAAGCCCAAGTCAAGCAAAGCAACTTTATCAAAAATTGTATGCTATTGCTATAACAGACAATGACATGTTATTGTTGACTGTCCAGAGAAAAGGAAAGAGTCTAATGATAAGAAGAAGACTCAATTCAAGGGCAAGAAGGAAAGGTCATTTGTTGCCAAGAAGGACAAAAGCCTGTCAGACATATCTTCTTCAGAGACTGAGTCAGAAGCTGAAGCATACATAGGACTGTTTGCTGAAGAAGAAGAAGAGGAGTTCATCCAGATAATGAACTCTATATATGAGCAAGAGGACATTCAGTGCAAAGGACTGATGGACTTAATAGAAGGTGACAAATCCAGGAACAGCCTGGACCTAGTCAGGTACAAAATTGTTCTTTAAGTTCAATTTCTAGTGCTAGTTCAGATTCAGTTACATCAGCATCAAGTGATGCCAGTGGATCTGAGTCTGAAGGGGATGTTCATCAGTTGATTGATGAATATAGAGTTCTGTTGCAAGCATTTAAGAAAAGCAAATCCTTGGCCAAGAGTCAGGCTAAGGAAATTGCAAGTCTCAAAGTGGCTGCAACTGATTTTGAGAAGTTGTTTGATCAAAAATTAAATGAAATAGCCAGACTGAAAAACATAACTGTTATTCAGATGGGGACTATAACATTTAAGAATGATCAAATCAGAAATCTGGAGATTAATCTTTAGAAGGAGAGAGACATTGTTGCAAGGTTTTCAAAACCTAAGTCTGTTCTACCTTTGATTGATGAATTTGTACATCAAAAGGGTAAAACTGGATTAGGTTTCACAAAACCTGCTAGGACTGTTCAGTCCAAGTCTAAGGGCAAAGCCCCAGCTCTCAACAAGCCAGCTGTAGATAAAATAGCTAGGGATGTACCTAAGCAAAGGTACAATAGATTTGAGTGCTGGTGCTGTGGCAAGGTAGGCCACTTTGCCATAGACTGTTGGCACAATTCTAGTGCCAAGTTGAGTAGCAAACTTCCTGTTGGAAGATCTGCAGGTAGCTTTGTTAAGAGGCAAACTAACCAGCACCAAGGACCCAAGAATTCTTTGGGTTCTAAGGTCAACTAATCTGTTTTGCAGGTGAGTCCAAGTGGCCATGCCCCAATATGGTACTTGGACAGTGGATGTTCCAGACACATGACTGGAACTAGGGGATTGCTAAAAGACTACACACCAATCAAGGATGGTCCTAAAGTCACCTTTGGTGGTTCTGAAAAAGGAATCATCAAGGGTTTTGGCAACATTTCTAGCACCCATATTACAATTACTCAAGTGGCTTATGTTAAAGGTTTGAAACATAACCTTATTAGTATAAGTCAACTGAGTGATTTAGGATATGACATCTCATTTGTCAAAGATGGTTGTCATATCAGGAGATCAAATGATCAAGAGATCATTTTGACAGGTTATAGAAAGAGGAATGTCTATTGCCTAGACATTATGTGTGAGAACAATGGTTCTTCAGTGTGTCTTGTAGCTGATGAGAAAGTCTCTCATTATGTTAAATGGCACAAGAGGCTAGCTCATCTCAACTACAAGACAATTGGCCAACTCTTTAGCAAAGAGTTAGTGAGGAATGGTCCTCAAGTTAAGTGTATTAAAGATGGAATATGCTCAGCTTGTCAAAAGGGCAAGCAGACTAGATCCACCTTTAGTAGCATTGAAAACAAAGATGCTGTGAGGTGCTTATACCTCTTGCATATGGATCTCTTTGGTCCTATGCCAGTTCACAGCCTAGGTAGGAAGGTCTACACATTTGTGGTTGTAGATGACTACTCAAGGTTTTCCTGGGTGTTCTTCCTTAGACAGAAATCTAAAACACCTAGTATCTTCTATAGCTTTGTCAAACAAATTCAGAATGAGTTAGACAGTACAATAGTCAAAATAAGAAGTGACCATGGTACTGAATTTCAGTCTGATAGTATGGCAAAACAATGTGAAGAATTTGGGATATTTCAGGAATTTTCTTCACCAAGAACACCTCAGCAAAATGACATTGCTGAGAGGAAAAATAGAACCTTGATTGAGGCTGGTAGGACCCTATTAAGTGACACATCTCTCCCAGAATATTTCTGGGCTGAGGCAGTTAATACTGCATGCCATGTAATTAATAGGGCTACCATTACTAAAAGCCACAATAAGACCCCCTATGAGATTGTGAAAGGCAGAAAACCAAATCTATCCTATTTCAGGATCTTTGGTTGTAAGTGCTTTATACTTAACAATGGAAAGTCTTACTTGACTAAGTTTGCTGCCAAATCCCAAGAGGGGATATTTGTTGGGTACAACAATAATAATAAGGCTTATAGAGTCTACAATTTAACTACTCAAGTTGTAGAAGAATCAGTACATGTAGTATTTGATGAAACTAGACTTATTAACAATGAATTGTCTAGTAGTATTTGCAGCTCCACAGGTGTGACAAAGAAGATGGACAAGCTCACTATTGAAGAAGGATCTACTGCAAGTCAGCATGTAGATGATAGTGGCTGTTGTCCAGGGGGAGTACTACATGTACCTAATGCAGAAGAAGACCAAGGAGTGCAGCAAGATGAAGAAGCTGAAGGAGTTCAACCTGAAGCCAGGATGCCTCCGGCTAATAGGCATCTAAGAGATCATCCAGCAGATCAAATCATTGGTGATCTAAGACAAGGGGTACAAACAAGGAATAGAAATCTGAGTGCAACACTCTACTCTAGTTTTCTATACCAAGTAGAGCCAAATAAGTTTGAAGAAGCCATCCTAGATCCTTATTGGATTGAGGCAATGCAAGAAGAGCTGAATCAGTTCAAGAGATGCAAAGTCTGGGAGCTTGTTCCTAAACCAAAAGACCACAACATAATTGGGACCAAGTGGATCTTTAGGAACAAGATGGATGAACATGAAGTGATTGTCAAGAACAAAGCAAGACTGGTTGCTAAGGGATATAGGCAGGAAGAAGGTATTGACTTTGATCAAACCTTTGCTCCAGTAGCCAGACTGGAAGCCATAAGGATGTTCCTGGCCTATGCAACCTATCAAGGATTTAAAGTATTCCAAATGGATGTTAAGTCAGCCTTTCTGAATGGTTATCTGAAAGAAGAGGTCTATGTGGAACAGCCATCAGGTTTTGTTGATTCAACTCAACCTAATTATGTCTATAGACTTAGGAAGGCTTTGTATGAGTTAAAACAAGCCCCTAGGGCTTGGTATGAAACCCTGTCTAGTTTCCTCATTGAGAATAAATTCACAAGGGGGAAAATAGACAAGACTCTATTCCTTAGGGAATCCAGAGGCAAGATAATATTAGTCCAAATATATGTAGATGACATCATATTTGGGTCTACTGAAAGTAGTCTTTGCAAAAAGTTTGCAAAACTAATGCAAGGACAATTTGAGATGAGCAGTATGGGGGAACTTAAGTTCTTCTTGGGTCTCCAAGTTAGACAGACTGAGAATGGTTTGTCCATATGCCAGTCTAAGTTCACCCTAGAATTAATAAGGAAGTATGGTATGGAATCATCCAGTACCATGAAGACTCCTATGGGGTCAAGTATGTCTCTTAGCAAAGATGATGCAGGGAAACCTGTAGATGAGACTTTGTATAGAGGGATAGTTGGCTCCCTATTGTACTTGACTGCAAGTAGACCAGATATCATGTATGCTACATGTGTCTGTGCTAGGTACCAAGCATGCCCTAAAGAGTCTCATTTGACAGCAGTCAAAAGAATTCTAAGATATCTTAAGGGCACTCCTTATCTAGGCCTTTGGTACCCTAGGAATGGAGACTTTGAACTGACAGGTTATTCAGATGCAGATTTTGCAGGCTGCAAGGAAGATAGGAAAAGTACAACTGGTACTTGTCAATTCTTAGGTGGAAGACTGATATCATGGAGTAGCAAGAAACAAACAAGTGTGGCTATCTCCACAGCAGAATCAGAATATGTGGCTGCAGGAAGTTGTTGTGCTCAACCTCTATGGATACAACATCAGCTAGAAGACTATGGTATTCAAGTAAGTAGAACACCACTATTTTGTGATTCTACTAGTGTTATATCTATTGCAAACAATCCTGTTTCCCATAGTAGAACTAAACACATTGAAATAAAATATCATTTTCTAAGGGAACATGTAGAAAAAGAAGATATTTCACTGGAGTATGTTAATACAGATAATCAACTAGCTGACATGTATACTAAGTCTTTAGAAGAAACCAAATTCAATAGGTTTAAAATTGAATTAGGTATGATAAACTTAGAATAAGTTTACAGAAATGGCTAAGTAAAATAGTGTTGACACACAGAGTTGTCTGTGTCGAGACAGAGAATTGGTGTCGACACTTCAGAGAAAAGGTGTCGACACATCTAGGAAGTTGGTGTCAACACTTCAGAGAATTAGTGTCGACACATACAGGGTAGGTGTCGACACATCCAAGGTGGTGTCGACACTTAGACTTTATGCAGACTTAGTGAAGTAAAGTCTCGACTAAGTGTCGAGCTAAGCGGTGTCGACACATAAACAAGTGTCGACACATATATTCTGTCGACTATACTTGTGTCGACATATTGTTATCGAGACATTATAAGTCAGTGTCGACACTTTTTAACAGTGTCGACACAATTTAAGTTTGTTGACACGCCCTTTCATCTTCAACTCTAGAAAGGTATAAATAGGATTTCGCCATTGACTGTCGACACGCTCACCAAAGTTTCGAGACCAAACTTATGTGTCGACACCTCTCTTCTCTCAATTCAAATTATTCAAACCCTAATGGCGCCCAAGCTCGAAGAGAACGTGAATGAAGGATATGAACTGGTGCAGCATGCGTTTGATGACGCAGAATCAGAGATCAAGGATGTGGTAACCCTAGTTGCAAACTCAGGGTTAGATTTTCTTGTTTCAGATCCAACCAAGATATGAAAGAAAGAAGTTCTAGAATTTCTGAATGGAGCAACCCTAGACGAATCTGGACTCAAGATAAAGTCAAGGGTTCATGGAGAAAAGGTGAAGGTCTCACCTAAGAGTTTGAGAAAGGTACTAAACCTACCAAGGACTAAGGAAGAAGATGAAGTTTCTGCTTCCAAGACCAGAGAAGCTTTAACATGGTGTGGACTGGATTCCAAGATGAAAATTGGATCAGTATTCAATAGAAAGGGGATGAATAGCCAAGGCAAATTTCTCTCTGAAATTATTGGCAAGGTGATACTGTGCAAGTCTGGAGGACATGACAGGATTTCAGCATATATGTTCAGTCTAATGACAAGGTTAATCTTCCAACTAAACACTGATTGGTCTGGAGTAGTGTTTGAGAAGATTAAGGAGAGCATGAAGAAACCCAATTTGGGTAGGATACTAAGTCTTTACTTGGCCGGTAGTATACCAGAAGTAATGAGTCAAGCTGCAGGATCAAAGATCAATCACATGAGGAAGATGGACATGAGAATCTTCTCTAGATGGGATAGGGTCTTGACCAAGGAAATGCCAACTCCTGAGAAGGAAACCCCACTAAAGAAGAAGAAGAAGACAGCCCCAGTGGCTCAAGAATCATCCAGCAGTTCAGAAGAACAGGTAGTGTTCACTTCTAATGAAGAAGACACTGGAAATGCTGGGAAGTCTCTAGCTAAAAGATGATGCAGAAAGGCAGGGGGAGCTACCTCAGGCTAGCCCACTTCACCAGGATTCTATCCAGGGGGAGCCTCTAGTAGTGGAAGAGCCAACTCCACTAGAAAGAGAACAAGCTACTCACACAATACTTGAGGTAATCACTGAGATTAATGCATTAGATTTTCCTATTGAGGATGATGTTTTGTCTGATTCATTACATAATGTTAATCAGCAAACTCCAACACATAGCGAACCCCAAGATGTTGTCATGGAGGACACATCTGTTGCAGATCTTGTGGAACCAAATCAAGTAATTGATGAGATAAGAGAATCTCCATCACAACCTCAACAAGAGTTTACAATGGAAGATCTCTTCCTTAATCTGGATCAAACAGACTTTGAGAAAGCAAGTGCTGCTGCTGAGGGGGAGAATGCTCAAGTTGAGGGGGAGCAAGTGGAGATTCTAGAAGAAACTGCAAGGAAAGAGCCTGAGAAGCCAAAGGATGTTGAGGAGCTACCTAGGGAGAGGGTAGAAATAGCAAGCACATCAGCTTCTGAAGATGAGGAGGCTGCAAGAGCAAAGAAAAGGAAATTCCAAGTCTTTAAAAGGATCCAAACTTACAAAAAGGCTTTACAAACTATTGCACCACAGCCTACACCACAGCCATCACCATTTGTAGATTATAGTTCTCTGATGGTTGCAATGCAAATAAAGCTTGATGAGCAAAGGAAAGCAATATAAACATATATGGATGAGTGGCATAAGTCTTTACAATTTGATCTGGCCCAAAACATTAAGTCTATTAGATTTGAGATGAATCTAAATAAGAAGGAGATGACTGACTGCTTCCACAAGGGAGGGAATACAGTAGTCTATCTAGCTACTCATCAGGAGAAAATCAAAGCTCAAGTGGATGACATTGCACTGAAGCAAGGATATATTCTGGAGAACCAGCTCAGGATGAATGACAATTTGACTGCTTCACACAATGCAATTGTCACAGAGATGAAGAATATAGCTGCTGGACAGACTACAACTAATGCTACTGCTAAGGCAGAGTTTGATAAAGCTTTACAAGAGGGCATAACTGCTATTACTTCTGCTATTGAAAACTCTCAGAAGTTGATAACTGAAAAACTCCAAAGGTTGAAACCTTACTTTAAGGATGGAGTAAACTATTTGGATGCTCAAATAAGATTTCAGAAAGATGATCTAAGGGATCACATGAAAAGAGAAGTCATAAAGGGGGAGAGGGTGTTAGTCAAAGCCAGCTCTAATCATGCAAAGTGGATTTCTAATTCTATCAGAGCCACTCTTGGTTATCCTCCTTTATGTGATGATGATAATGTTGCAGAGTCTGGGATTAATCCTGCTTATCTTGGAGGGGAGCAAGCTGAAGTGGCTCAAGTAATATACCCTCCACCAGACTTTGTGTAACACCCCCTATCCGTCGCATAGTATATAACAGTAGGTCCGGCCGGGGCCCGACGCCATATACCACAGACAGACCGGGTGGTTACGTATGGAAACCATCCAACCAATCTTAACGTCCTACACAGAGCATTCTAGCGGAAGCAGTTTATATAAGTTGTAAACAAGAACCCAGCAACAAGCATGAATGTCCATTAATAAGAAAATAGGAATGTTATTACAAAATACTCAAAACAAGCCTTAGGGCCTTACAAAATGTTTCACTTGACTGTTACATGATTTACAAACCACGGCACGCAGGCCGGTCATACATGAATAAAGCAATAAACATTTCCATTCGGGCCTTCGAGGGTCGGCTTCGCAAAAAGGGCTTTAGCCTGCTATTGACCGCTTGGTCCAGCTGCACCTGCAAACAACAAACCACCGCACGGTGGTAAAACAAGGCAACGGTCAGCAATGCTGACCAAATTATAACGATCCCGCCCCCAACTCGGGGCGGCGATACTCCTTCCCTGCATTTTATTAGCATAAGCGAGCAATAAATACATAGCCATTACATCACGGACGTTGGCTCGCACGGCCACACGCCCCGTGCTCTCAGGGCACATTCTTGGTGATCGCAGTCTAAGCCGCTAACACACCACCATCTCTAGGCCGGCAATAACTTGTGAGCTAAAAGGTCTTTTAGGCAAACGTTACGACACTTTAATGTCATCAACAGCCCATGTCACGACACTTAAATATCATCGACAGAAAGACCCGACCTTTATGCCCTCGGCATAACTCAGGAACGGTTCCTACTCAACCCGTTGCTCACTTGCCACGACACTTAAATATCATCGGCACGGGTTAAGCTTCCCCGAAGCCCGTGAATCGAACGTACGATGTTACATAACCCAGTTATGTACTAATTGGCACCTAGGCCCATAAGTTGGCAAGATCTCGTATCCGCCCAGTTTTCCGGGTGCACCTTTGGGTTAATCCCCGAGGCTCCCTGCTGCAATCTACCGCGTAGAAAACCCGAAAAACACCCAATAGCACGGAGTCTTCTCCGGCCTTATGCAATGCAACATCACCGATCCGGACTAACACGTCCGGGTAGGCTTCAACCAAAATGCCTATGTCCGTTCTCGCATACGGACTCTAAACAACGGGGACTTTACATATCTACCCGAAGGAACACCTCCAACTCTCCGCAAACTCGCGAGAGGGGGGCTTCCTATGCTAAGAAAGAGAGCTATTAGTGCTCATGATGAGGATCGTTACCCTTGCGTTCCTCTTTGGCGCCATCGAAAAGTAATCGGATAGAAATCACCGCACTCGCGTTGCCTCCGTGGATCCGGAGTCGGCTTGCGATTCGGAGCTCCGAAGCTCCTCCAATGGCGGATCTAGCTCCTCTTCCTCTTGCCTTAGCTCTTCTTTCTCCAAGGGTTTGGAGAGATGAAAAGGGTGAAAAGAATGGATTTTTTCTAAGTCAAACCCGTGTATATCCTCTCAGGAACCATCCCCAGCCGTCGGATCTCAACCTAAGAAAACGAGCGGCTTTGATTCGGGGCTGAAATGCCCAATCTGGACCGAACACGGCCTGTCACACGCCCGTGTCCAGGGCCGTGTGCCGCATTCGCCGTCAAAATCGAATTTTCTGAACCCGCACACGGGTATCGAACACGCCCGTGTTCGAGCTGACACGCCCGTGTTCCAGCTGACACGGCCGTGTAGCCGGCCGTGTACCCCATGATTTTCTCCCGTTTTCAACCCGAGCACTGCACGGGTTCTAGGACATGCCCGTATCCCTGCCCGTGTCACCTTGACACGCCTGGGCCCCCAGGCCGTGTACACGGGACATTTCGTCGAGGGAAGATCGACGACTTGATGACACGGCCTGGGACACGCCCGTGTCCTAGGCCGTGTGCCTTGTCTCGACGATCGTCGAGTGAATCTCGACGACTCCCTGGGACGACCGTCGACACGGGTCGACACGCCCTGCGACACGCCCGTGTCGCAGGCCGTGTGCCCATTCTCGACGAATCGTCGAGTATAACTCGACGACTTCACGGCTAAGTGTCGACACGGGTCGACACGCCCTGCGACACGCCCGTGTCGCAGGCCGTGTGCCCATTCTCGACGAATCGTCGAGTATAACTCGACGACTTCACGGCTAAGTGTCGACACACGCTTGACACGCCCTGGGACACGCCCGTGTCCCAGGCCGTGTGCCTTCAGCCAGAAACCAAAACTGGCCCAAAACGTCCCCCTTTGCTCCTTCGAGTTTCGGGGCGTTACAACTCTACCCCTCTTAAAAGAATTTCGCCCACGAAATTACATAAAGGGAAAAAAAACATGTACAAAACTAAAATTTGTACCTGAGCGGAACAACCCCGGATACTCGTCAAGCATCGTCTGCTCTCACTCCCAAGAGAGCTCCTCACAACCGCAATTGTCCCACCGGACTTTGACCATCCTGATCTCTTTATTGCGTAGCCGCTTGACCTCCGAGTCCTCAATCCGCACGGGCTTGACCTTTGTCGTAAGCCCACTATCCACCGGCACTTGATCGACCGCGATCACTTGCGTAGGCTCTTGCACCGCCTTCCGAAGCACCGAAATATGGAATACATCATGTAAACCACTTAGCTCCACTGAAAGCTTCAGCCGATAGGCCGCTTCTCCTACTCGCTCCAGAACCTCGAACGGTCCAAGGTACCTCGGGCTTAGCTTTTTCAATCGCCGCACCCGCGAGACACCCTTGAACGGCTTGATCTTCAAGTATACATAATCGCCCACAGCGAACTCCACATTCCTGTGCTTGGCATTATAGTACTTTGCTTGTCGGTCCTGAGCGATAAACAACCTCTCCCGAATTGTCCTTACCAAAGAAGTAGCATCCTCCACTTCCGATCGCTTATACAACTTTGACTCGCCCGTTTCTAACCAAGACAATGGCGTGCGACATCTTCTACCATAAAGGGCCTCGAAAGGCGCCATCTGAATGCTTGCTTGGTAGCTGTTGTTGTATGCGAACTCCACCAAATAAAGGTGGTCCTCCCATTGCTTTCCAAAGTCCAAGACACACATGCGAAGCATGTCTTCCATGGTTCTATTGACCCTCTCGGTCTGCCCATCCGTTTGCGGATGGAAGGCTGTGCTAAACTTCAGCTTTGTTCCCAACATTTGCTGCACCAGCCTCCAATCATTGGACGTGAACCGCCCATCTCGGTCACTCACGATGCTGCGGGGCACACCATGAAGCCGCACTATGTTATCCACATAAAGCTTTGCCAGCTTCTCCACCGGATCATCCTTCCTATGCGGAATAAAATGCGACACCTTCGTTAATCGATCCACGACCACCCAAATGGCGTCGTTCCCCTTTTGCGACCTTGGCAAACCGTGCACAAAGTCCATAGAGATGTCGTCAAATTTCCACTCCGGAATAGGCAAGGACTTAAGAAATCCTCCCGGCTTTTGGCATTCCGCCTTTACCAAGGCGCAGGTTTGGCACTTCGCTACGTATAGCGCCACATCCTTTTTCAAACCCGACCACCAAAATAGCTTCTTGACATCGCGGTACATCTTTGTGCTCCCCGGGTGAATCGAGTACTTGGTATGGTGTGCCTCGTACAACAACTCCACCCGTAAATTGCCCACGCTTGGGACGCACAGACGACCGTCTCTCCACAGCAATCCGTCCTCCACGACGAATTGGGAATTTGACCCATCCAGAGCCTCTATCATGAACTGCTTCATATGAGCATCCATATCCAAAGCCTGCCGAATCCGATCAGCCAGGTCATATTGCACTTCGGTCCAATTCAGAACTGCTTCAGCACTTGCTTGCTTATCCACACAAACAATCTCCAACGCCTCCAACTCACGCACCAACCGCTCATCATGCACCGATAGCCAATTGGCTTGAGCTGGGGCTCGGCGACTCAACGCGTCCGCAACCGCATTCCCTTTGCCAGACACGTAGTGGATCTTGAATGTATAGTCCCCTAAGAACTCCATCCATCTATGCTGCCGCATATTCAGATCCTTCTGATCAATCAGGTACTTTAGGCTCTTGTGATCGGTGTAGATATCAATCTTCACACCGTACAAATAGTGTCTCCACAGCTTCAAGGCAAAAATCACGGCCGCTAACTCCGAGTCATGGACCGGATAATTCCTCTCGTGCACTTTTAGCTGTCTCGAACCATAAGCTATCACGCTGCCGTGCTGCAGTAGCACACAACCCAAACCGCTGCCTGAAGCATCGCTATATATCTCATAGCCTTCGGTCCCCACCGGCGAACTCAGCACAGGCGCCGTGGTCAACCGACACTTCAATTCCTCAAAAGCTCGCGCGCACTCCGGCGTCCAAACGAACTTATGCTCCTTCCTCGTCAAAGTAGTGAGAGGTAGCGCTATCCGCGAGAAGTTCTCTACGAAGCGCCTATAATAGCCGGCAAGCCCCAAAAAGCTCCGGACTTCTGCTACCGTAGCAAGCTCAGGCCAGTCTCGTATCGCAACAATCTTTGCCGGATCCACCGCAATACCCTCTCCACTCACTATATGCCCGAGGAACGCCACTGAAGATAACCAAAACTCGCACTTCGAGAACTTGGCATACAACTGGTTTCTCCTTAGCGTCTCCAACACCAAATGAAGATGCTTGAAGTGATCTTCCTCACTTTGCGAGTACACCAAAATATCGTCGATGAAGACGATCACGAAATGGTCCAAGTACTCCCTGAACGTCCTGTTCATCAAATCCATGAACACCGACGGCGCATTAGTCAGCCCAAACGGCATGACCGTAAACTCATAATGCCCGTATCTCGTACTAAATGCTGTCTTCGGGATATCACTCTCCCTTATCCGCAGCTGGTAGTACCCAGACTTGAGATCTAACTTCGAGTACACCGTCGACCCGACTAACTGATCAAAGAGATCATCAATCCGGGGGATCGGGTACTTGTTCTTCTCAGTCAGCTTGTTTAGCTCCCGATAATCAATACACAATCTCAAGCTTCCGTCCTTCTTCTTAACAAAGAGGACCGGTGCGCTCCAAGGCGAAGAACTCGGGCGCACATACCCTTGCTCCAACAACTCTTGCAGTTGAACTTTCAGCTCCGCCATTTCCTTAGGCGCTAGCCGATACGGAGATCGTGACACAGGCTTTGCACCTGGCACTAGCTCGATCGTAAAATCTATCTCCCGTTGAGGCGGGGCTCTAGGAAGATCAGCGGGGAACACATCAGGGTATTCTGATACCACTGAAATACAATCCAAAGCAGGCTTCGGCTTTGCAACCTCCACTAGTGTAAAGAACAGTTCTGCTCCGGCACGAACCGCCTTCACCACCTGAAGAGCAGACATCAACGTCTTGCTCGACCCCTTTAAGCCCGTAAAAGTCGTCTCACGACTCGCTCCCAGCTTGACTTCCTTGCTACCGCAATCTATATGGGCCTGCTGCTCCGAGGGCCAGTCCATGCCAAAAATGACGTCGAACTCCACTAACGGAAGTAAAGACGCCCGCAGGTCGAACTCCTGCTCCCCAATACGAATCTTAACATCGCAGATCCTAACCGCTCGCATCGAACACCCATTGGGCAACAACACATCCAACTTGTCCTTCGCCATCGAAGAAGGGACTCCGATGCGTGATATAAATCCTTCGGACAAGAAGGAGTGTGAAGCTCCCGTATCGAAGAGTGCTCGTGCCGGATTTTCGCAAATCAATACGAATCCTAAACAAGTAGTGGTAAGGTAACATGTGCATAATAAGCATATAAAGGAAATTGACTTGCTATAAATTAAACCGTACCTGTCACCACGTCAGCTTGTTTAATGGCCTCCTGTTGGCCAAGATTGTAGACCCTTGGTTGGGCCGGAGCATAGTGGGATGTGGTCTACTCCACCGCCTTTCCCTTTTCTTCATAAGTAGCTCCCGGCCTCCTCTCGGACTTAGGACGTCCGCTACGGCACTCACGGGCATAATGCCCCATCTTCCCACAGTTATAGCATGCGCCCGGGGTCCGACCCGTCGTCGCCCTAGAAGCACCACCAGAGAGGGCTAGACCCGAAGTCTTAGCTTTCTTGTTCCACTTTCGGAACACAGATTTTGAGGTGTTTGGCCCTCTGGACTCCGACCTCTTCTCGCCCAGGCTTTTCTTTGCCTGCACATTCTTCATGTCCTTCTCCAAGGACCGGGCAGTATTGACCAAGGTTAAGAAACCCTGCGTCATTGGCCCCGACAGTAATAGTCTCAACTCATCCCTCAGACCTTCGTAGAAGCGATTAGTCTTGCGCTCCTCATCCGCGATGGTAGAGCTAGCATAACGACTCAACCGCGTAAACTCGTGGAGGTATTCATCCACGCTCCTCTCACCTTGTACCAGTTTCAGGAACTCATTCTCCAACGCTATCTTCTGCGTCGAAGGGAGGTATCGAGCCAAAAATAATCTCGAGAACTCCTCCATCGAGACATCACCAAGTTGTCTACCCCTCAGTAAGTGCAGCTCCAATCCTTCCCACCACATCCTTGCTTCACTGTCAAGAAGGAACGTAGCGATGGTGGTCATTTTCCACTCCTCCTTCTCTGTCGCTATCATGACTCTCTTTACCCTGGAGAGCCAATCTTCAGCCTGAGATGGGGTTCCCAACCCCGAGAATAGCGGAGGGTTAAAGCTCATTACATGCTTTAGCTGCCTCTCAGTTGCCCTCCTTGGCACTATTGGTTCAACAACCACTTGCTCCACTCTCCTCGGCTCAGCCTCTTGCAGAGGTACTTGCTCCATCGCAGGAGCGGGCTGCTACGCTTGTCTTCCTGGCTGCGCATTGATCACAGCCAACACCGCTTCAGCCACCAATCTTATATTTTCAGCCGATAGAGGTGTTGCGGGAGCAACATCCGGTGCACTACTTGCCTCAGAAACTCGGCGTTCTGACGGCCCAACACCACTTCGGGTCACCTATAGTGGTACAAAACACCGTTAAGCGACCAAATAAATTGCAAACAACAATTATAGGAACGCGCAGGTTCCTCAAACACGAGTATTTTCATTCCTAAGTGGACATTCATGGGTTCTTTTACCGTTATAACGATGACGCACACAATGTGCTCACCACCCCTTAAAAAGAATTCGCCCACGAATTCACTTTAAGCCCGACCAAAACCAGTAGTCTGATACCAAATTGTAACACCCCCTATCCGTCGCATAGTATATAGCAGTAGGTCCGGCCGGGGCCCGACGCCATATACCACAGACAGACCGGGTGGTTACGTATGGAAACCATCCAACCAATCTTAACGTCCTACATAGAGCATTCTAGCGGAAGCAGTTTATATAAGTTGTAAACAAGAACCCAGCAACAAGCATGAATGTCCACTAATAAGAAAATAGGAATGTTATTACAAAATACTCAAAACAAGCCTTAGAGCCTTACAAAATGTTTCAATTGACTGTTACATGATTTACAAACCACGGCACGCAGGCCGGCCATACATGAATAAAGCAATAAACATTTCCATTCGGGCCTTCGAGGGCCGGCTTCGCAAAAAGGGCTTTAGCCCGCTATTGACCGCTTGGTCCAGCTGCACCTGCAAACAACAAACCACCGCACGGTGGTAAAACAAGGCAACGGTCAGCAATGCTGACCAAATTATAACGATCCCGCCCCCAACTCGGGGCGGCGATACTCCTTCCCTGCATTTTATTAGCATAAGCGAGCAATAAATACATAGCCATTACATCACGGACGTTGGCTCGCACGGCCACACGCCCCGTGCTCTCAGGGCACATTCTTGGTGATCGCAGTCTAAGCCGCTAACACACCACCATCTCTAGGACGGCAATAACTCGTGAGCTAAAAGGTCTTTTAGGCAAACGTTACGACACTTTAATGTCATCAACAGCCCATGTCACGACACTTAAATATCATCGACAGAAAGACCCGACCTTTATGCCCTCGGCATAACTCAGGAACGGTTCCTACTCAACCCGTTGCTCACTTGCCACGACACTTAAATATCATCGGCACGGGTTAAGCTTCCCGAAGCCCGTGAATCGAACGTACGATGTTACATAACCCAGTTATGTACTAATTGGCACCTAGGCCCATAAGTTGGCAAGATCTCGTATCCGCCCAGTTTTCCGGGTGCACCTTTGGGTTAATCCCCGAGGCTCCCTGCTGCAATCTACCGCGTAGAAAACCCGAAAAACACCCAATAGCACGGAGTCTTCTACGGCCTTATGCAATGCAACATCACCGATCCGGACTAACACGTCCGGGTAGGCTTCAACCAAAATGCCTATGTCTGTTCTCGCATACGGACTCTAAACAACGGGGACTTTACATATCTACCCGAAGGAACACCTCCAACTCTCCGCAAACTCGCGAGAGGGGGGCTTCCTATGCTAAGAAAGAGAGCTATTAGTGCTCATGATGAGGATCGTTACCCTTGCGTTCCTCTTTGGCGCCATCGAAAAGTAATCGGATAGAAATCACCGCACTCGCGTTGCCTCCGTGGATCCGGAGTCGGCTTGCGATTCGGAGCTCCGAAGCTCCTCCAATAGCGGATCTAGCTCCTCTTCCTCTTGCCTTAGCTCTTCTTTCTCCAAGGGTTTGGAGAGATGAAAAGGGTGAAAAGAATGGATTTTTTCTAAGTCAAACCCGTGTATATCCTCTCAGGAACCATCCCCAGCCGTCGGATCTCAACCTAAGAAAACGAGCAGCTTTGATTCGGGGCTGAAATGCCCAATCTGGACCGAACACGGCCTGGCACACGCCCGTGTCCAGGGCCGTGTGCCGCATTCGCCGTCAAAATCGAATCTTCTAAACCCGCACACGGGTATCGAACACGCCCGTGTTCGAGCTGACACGCCCGTGTTCCAGCTGACACGGCCGTGTAGCCGGCCGTGTACCCCATGATTTTCTCCCGTTTTCAACCCGAGCACTGCACGGGTTCTAGGACACGCCCGTGTCCCTGCACGTGTCACCTTGACACGCCTGGGCCCCCAGGCCGTGTACACGGGACATTTCGTCGAGGTAAGATCGACGACTTGATGACACGGCCTGGGACACGCCCGTGTCCTAGGCCGTGTGCCTTGTCTCGACGATCATCGAGTGAATCTCGACGACTCCCCGGGACGACCGTCGACACGGGTCGACACGCCCTGCGACACGCCCGTGTCGCAAGCCGTGTGCCCATTCTCGACGAATCGTCGAGTATAACTCGACGACTTCACGGCTAAGTGTCGACACGGGTCGACACGCCCTGCGACACGCCCGTGTCGCAGGCCGTGTGCCCATTCTCGACGAATCGTCGAGTATAACTCGACGACTTCACGGCTAAGTGTCGACACACGCTTGACACGCCCTGGGACACGCCCGTGTCCCAGGCCGTGTGCCTTCAGCCAGAAACCAAAACTGGCCCAAAACGTCCCCCTTTGCTCCTTCGAGTTTCGGGGCGTTACACTTTGATATGATACATGCAGATATACAGTCAATGTATAACCCACCTGAGGTAAAGCACAATGTCATCATTGAAAAAGTGGTTCAGCCAGTATCTGAGGCTATACAAGAAGCTTTGCAGAAAGAACAAGAAGCCAAATTATCTAAGAAGAGGTTCAGAGAGCAAGCTGAACAAAGGCCTGATTTTGAACAGTGGAGCCCCACTTCAAGGAATATTATCTTAACTGCATGGAAGGCTGCCAAATACAATATTCAAGATAGAAACAAGTGGTTTTCTGAACTGGAGTGGAGGAAGCATGAGACCAGGCAAGAAGCCATTGTGTAGTATAGAAGAAAGGCTTAGATGGGAAAGCTACCTCCTACTACCCAGGAGCCTAGCAAGTACTTTACTAAGCCTTATCATTACTTTGAGAGGCAAAAGATCAAAGCTGAAGAGCTAAAGAAAAAGGATCTTAAAGGCAAGAAGCAAGCTGCTACTGAAGATGCTGAAGCCCCTGTGCAAGCAAAGATACAGTCTGGGAAGGGCATAGTTATCAAGGAGGCTGAGCAAAAATAGAATAGAATTATCTTTAGTTTACAGTTGTAATCTTTTGATTTTAATATTCTGTAAACTTTTGTATAATGAATATGACAAAGTTGTTAGAACAATGTGATGTGTGAAAAATCTATTACATAATTGTTCTGAGATATATGTGTGTACATGTTTTGTTTAATACATGTTTATGTACTTGCCCTGTTATATAATCCTGCTTTACATCATGCTATGATTTTATTCTGTATTGTGTATATCATTGACTAAGGGCTATGACTTCTCCAAATAGGGGGAGATTGTTGGGTACATTGGTTTAAATGTACCTGATTTGAAGAAGCCTCACCCTACCCAATGATATACATCAAAATGTATTTGATATATTTTGAGTTGCCTTGTGCAGGTTAAGTATTTGCAGGGAAAGCTGAAAAGTTTCTAAGTCCATGTGTCGACACCCAGAAGGCAAGTGTCGACACTTAAGAAGACTTGTGTCGACACTTGGAGTAATTGTGTCGACACCAGGGATGCAGAGTTGACACCAGACAGAAAGTGTCGACACATGAAGGCTGTGTCGACACTCAATGAAGAAATGTCCAGTGAAGAAGTGTCGACACTTAGAAGCAGTGTCGACACCCAGAAGAACTGTGTCTACATCAGAAAGTGTCGACACTTGGAGGCTGTGTCGACACTCAGCAAATTTCAGCAGAGTCTACGTACAAGTGTCGACACAATGAAGAATGTGTCGACACACAGCAGAAGACTCAACACATGAAGAAAGTGTCGACACAATGAATAATGCGTCGACACACATCAGAAGACTCAATACATGAAGAAAGTGTCGACACTAGGAGGCTGTGTCGACACTCAGCAAAGTTCAACAAAAATTCTAAGTACAAGTGTCGACACAATGAAGATGTGTCGACACTCAGCCAAAGTCTCAACAGAAGAAGAATGTGTCGACACAAGGAGCTGTGTCGACACTCAGCAAGTATCAACACAGAAGACATGTGTCGACACCAAGAAGATGTGTCGACACTTAACAAGTTCAACACAAGGAGTTGTGTCGACACAAAGGAGATGTGTCGACACTTACAAGAATTCAACAAAGTACTGAAGAACAAGGACTTGTGTCGACACACAATATCAGTTTCGACACATATTGAAGAAGCAGTGTCGAGAAGTAAATTCTACAACACAAGGAGTTGTGTCGACACCTTGAAGGCTAGTGTCGACACTTAGTCTACTTGTGTCGATACTTAGTCTATAAGTGTCGACACTTAAAGACAGATTGTCTCGACACTTTCAGACAGTTACAGATATTTCAAGAACTGACTGGATGACTTGACAGCTGCCATTCCAGTCGGTCTACTGCACCTGTCAGAGATGTCAGAAAGCTGTTAGGAACCGGATCAGCCGGTCACCATGAAGAAGACCTATAAATAGGCTTATTCTGTTAACAGAAAAAGAGTCTAAGAGATTGAAAAAAGAGAAGAAGATCTAGCAATTCATTGAAGGATCATTTCAAGTAAAGATCTAAGAAGTTGGAGAGAGAGAGCTCCTTCCAAGTAGACAGCCGTTGGAACCAGGCTGTGAAGAAAGGTTCAGACCTAGTTCTGAATCTTAAGTTGCAGTGATTGAAGATCAGCTGCAGAGAATCAATCCTATTGTGTTCTACATTCAAGAAGCTTTGAAGAAAGCCAAGTGTGGTTGATCTCAGCAGAGTTCTTTCAAGAACTCATCAAGAACCTGTCAACTCATCTCTCTTTTTCTGAGTTGTAGGTATATACTTTGTATTCTATATTTCTTGTAGGATCCTTAGGGATCTGAGTTGTAAGCCTGCAATTATAAAGGCTGAGTGGTAGGGCCTGTGTGTTTGAGTGTAGGAGATCCATATCTCTGAGTGTAGGCCTGTTGTGGCTGAGTGTAGGCCTTGTGGCTGAGTGTAGGTCTTTGGAGAAGACTTAGTTGTAGGGCCTTGGGCCTGAGCTGTAGGAACCATTTGGGGTTCTGAGTGTAAGATCTGAGGATCTGAGATAGTGGAGGAGTTTGGCGGAATCTAGTACACTACTAGATAGGCGAAGGGGGAAAGTGGATGTACCCAAACCTTGGGGAACCACTATGATGACTCACACTTGGTGCTCTCGAATGTCCTGCCCCTGAAAGTGGAGAAACCCTAGCTTGACAGCTTATATACTCATACGAATATATTTCGCCATAGCAATCCGTTCCCCTCTACGTGTCTGCAGAGCCAGCACTAGAGTGGTGCTGCAGGCGTACTCCCCAAATCTCATCATCAAGCCATGCGGGAGTAGGAGATATCACCAACACCCTTGTTGGCCCTGAAGATTCAACATGTCTAGGTGTGGAGCTCGGTGGTATGAGGGAGATTTCTTCTCGCTGACTCGGAGAAACCGGATTCTTCGGAGGACTTTTTGAGTTGAAGACGAGAGAAAAGGACAACTTCCAGCAGTCAGATGAGTCTGCTAG